>JANIVZ010000086.1:0-58060 GCA_030578175.1 Dujonia santamariae | reverse complement strand
TTTATTATTTTTTTTTTTTTTTTTTTTTTTTTTTTTTTTTTTTTTTTTTTTTTTTTTTTTTTAGACCATACTTCTTCCTTCTAATTGACCAAAAAAAGGAAAGATATATGTAAAAAAAAAAAAAAAAAGAAAAAGAAAAGAAAAAAAATCGGGATGGCCAACAAGACTCCCCTTATTTTAATAAAATTAAAATCAACAAGTTTTTAGTTAACATCATTTTCTTCTTCTTCTTCTTCTTCTTATTTAATTGCAATTTTTTAAGGGCTTTTTTGTTTGGAAATTGCAATTATTAAAAAATTTTTGTTACTTTGCTTGATTGATTGATTGATAGCCGCTATATACATTTTGTCGTTACCCGTTTGTTGCTGCATATAGGCCCCTTTTTATCAAATTTTCTTTTTTCCCCCCTGATATATAATTGCTGACCAACTCATCGTCAATCAGAAGAGGACAGTCAGTCAACTACGGAACAGGATAAATAAGGAAAAGCAAAGAAGGTACAGGCAAAAGCAAAGGCAAAAGCAAAGACAAAGGACAGAAGACAGAGACAGAAGGTAAAGACTAAAAGGCAAAAAAGACCAAACAAAAATAAGGCACGATCGTCGACTTAAAACAGGAACAATTTATATTCTATTCTCTATTCGTTGTCACTTTAAAAATGTCGAATCAAACTAATGAAAATCAAGAACAGGTATTCCTGGAAGAACAATTTCGAAATGTGTTCTTTTCAAAAAGACCAGACCCAAAGAGGTCGAGGTTACAACTGGACCCTAACGCAAACAAGAAGAAGATACGTAAGAACTCATTAACTCAAAGAACAACTGTTGTTGCTCTTCCGTCAGCAAAAGTTAATCCAAAGGGGGTTTCCTTACCAACGACAAAGGCACCTAAATTTGTCAGGAGGTTTCGTTCTCGTTCGTTACCGATAATTACTTATAACAGAGGTCAAAGTGGAGTAGGTGTTTCTATGGGACCATCTTCATCTACAGCAGCAGCTGCCGCCGCCGCTGCTGCTGCCGCTGCTACCGCTGCCACAAGTGCCACTACCGCATCACTCTCTACTGGCGGCCTTGCTCCATCAGCATTATCATCGACTATTATGGGGACTCCTGCTAACCCATCGACTGCAAATAACCATGGAAGTATCATATCTTCATCGGCTACATTCCCAACAATCTCCAATTCACATCCACATTCACACTCGCACTCACACTCACATCATTCACATAACTCAAAATTATCCAACTCGTTCCACTCATCTTCGTCGTCATCGTCATCACCACCACTACTCCCACCAATTAACCTTCAATCACTCAAGGAAATAGACTTACATGAGATTCTCAAGAATCCTCAATTACGCCATGACATTCTCTTTGACCCACAACTCCAATTTAGACCAAACCTCGATGGTGAAAGAGGTAAGCGTAAGAAGAACATTATTGATAACTATTGGGGTGAAATTGAAAAAGAATGTCACAATATCTTTGTTATGAAAAATTTCAATTTAAAATCATCAAGAATTCCTTCATTATTCATCACTTTAAGAGATATTCTTCTCTCATTATTACCTTATAAAGACAGAAACAGCGTCAATGATATAATGGATATGGACTTGCTTGTTCAACAATTATCTGTTGGAACATTTGACTTCGTATCCTTAGCCAACTGGTTAGGCAAAATCTTTAAATGCCATTGTGCTCCAATGAGAGATAATTGGGTAACTGAAATGGTTAGTAAATTTACTCAAGCAAATGCAGAAAATTCTGTTGAAAAATTAGTTTGTGGTTTAAGAATGATTTTTTCAATCTTGGAAGCAATGAAATTAGATGTTGCAAATCATCAAATTCGTATTTTAAGACCTGTCTTAATTGAAACTGCTGTTGAATTCGAAAAGGATTACTTCAGTCAATTAATAAGTCATCGTAAATTAGATATTAATGATCTGTTAAAATGGTATTATCGAAGTTATCATAAAAAGTATGATACTATGAAGACAATTTTCCAAGATAAGGAAACATTAAGTTCATCATCAAATCCTTCAACTACTCCAAAGGTCTTTTTAAGAAATTTTTTAATTTCTTCAATTCTTGACTTATTATCATGCAGAAAAATGGTGAATGAATTTCCTTCCACATTAGCATTTGACCATACAAGATTAATATTATTAAGAGCTGATATTCGTCAATTGGTTTGTATCCAACTTTGTGTTGTCTTGTATAAACAATTAATCTTTAATAATGCATCAAAATTAACTATAGCTGAAAAGACTAAAGCATTACTGAATGAAACTATCAATAAAATTCAAGAAGAAATTCTTTCAATTGTTACTGATGATAATGGTACAATTAAGTGGACAAGAAATGTAAATGCAATTGCATTACAATTAGTTAAAAATACTTATGGATCAATCAATTTAAATCAAAGCATGATTGATTTCTCATATTCTTGGTTAATTAAACAAATTCAACCAAACCTGGAAGTCTATGGATTAATGGAAGAAAAGATCTTTAAAGAACTTTTGATTGAAATTTCAAATAACTTAAAATCAACCGGAGCTGTTCAATCATCAAGTGGTAGCAGTACAAAAAACGACGATATTAAATCAAATTCAAGCATTTCAAATATTGTAAGTGGTAAAAAATTACCATTTATTACATCATTAAAAAATGTTGAAAACAATGGTAGTAATAATAATAACGACAATAAGAATAATACTACAGGAAATAATAGTAAGAGTACTAATGGTACAACCAATAATAATAATAATAATAATAATCATCATCATCATCATAATAATATTATTAATCATAATAATAATAATAATAATAACAATACTGCATCGGGCAGCGGATCAGCTTCAGAAATGAAAAATATAGCAACTAGAATTGCAACATTGGTTAAGTTCCATTGGAATGTATTCGGTTCATATTATTCAGAATTTTTGAATTCTCAACAACAATTACAACAAAATAACAAAAGGGTATAAAGGAATTACGACTAGCATATACATAGATTTATGTAAACAAATATAACGAAAATAATAATAAAAATAATGAAAAAAAAAGAAATTGCATTTATAATATAATATAATTAGGAGAATCCAGATATGGAAACTGTAGTACTAGTAAAAAGAAGAAAATTTCAATGCCATACCTTCATCGAGCGAATGCAGATCTTATTTCTTCTTTCTTCATTCACCCTCCTGAGGGTTCACAATCCGCTAAGCTTATAATTATTGTACAAGATATTTCTTTAATAAACAGTACCTTTTTGACCAGAAGTTGTAATATGTATTTAATATATGTTCTTGTAAGTTATGAATTATTCCTTTTCATAATTTTTAATTTCATTCGTTGGATAAGTAACGTCAGTATCATTTGACCTTATGGTGAACAACTCGCTATTTACCGAATCAAATCTATTCTTGAGGGATGGATGTTCAGAAAGTACATCGATTGCTGAGGTACTTGTTCCACTTTTCATGGAAGGGATTAAATCGACTGGGAACTTGTTATCAAATTTTGGGTCCAATTCTGGAGACGGGGATGGAGTATCATACTTGATGTCAATTTTAAGATTAGAAAACGAAACTGATTGTCCCTTGTTTGGGATATTTGAAAGCTGACCAGCAGAAGAGGAAGATATAGACATTGGTTGAAGATTTGGTTGATCCAGCAACCTGAACTTTTTTTTGTTGGCCAAGCCAGTCGATTCAGTTGGAGTCAACAAGTAACTTATACATCCAAGAGTCAATCCAGTGAATACCCCTACCGTTGCACCAAATAGTATAGCAACTGAAGTAAAATGATACAAAGTTGATACAAAAAACTGAACATGAGGAACCAACTCCGAAATGTTATGAATATCTAAACCTAGCAAGTATAGAAATGGCTTTAGTGGCAAGAATATCACACTGTATACGATTATATCAATAAATCTGACGATTGGGTCAATAATAATGCTGTAGATTATATATTTACCGAACGAGAAAGCGGTAAAGAATGTGGATAAAAGTGAAACAGTAAAGCTATATCCCCAATTAAATGGGTACATCAAATAATTTAGCATCTTCAATTAAGATTATAATAGAATTATTAACTTGGATGTTAAGTTTGTAGTTATAAGGATAGTATGGAACGTAATTAATTCAAAAGAAAGGAACAATGATTTTCCAAAATGTTTGATACTCTTTGAAATTCCGCGCCAAATTGGTTGCAACTTTCTATAGTAGTTAATAAACGATTAAATAAATTTTAAATGAACACAAAAATCTTCAACCTTCTTTCCCCAGATAATGGACCCCAGATTAGCGGAGCGATACCAATTTTCCACTTAGCATATCATGTCATATCATGTCTTGGTATATAATATTATACAATTGTGAGACGCTCCGCTGGCGCCTATTCGGCGAGGACAATTGCATTGAGCTCTTCTCCCTTCGGTCGCCCAATTGGGAGTTGTTCAGAGTCAAATCCATCTCCTCGTAGAGGAGCAAAGCTCGATGCAATCGTCCTCCCCGGATAGGGGCCCTAGCGCAGCGGTATCGATTTCGACTGAACAATGTCATATCATGTCTTGGTATATAATATAATATTATACAATTGTGAGACGCTCCGCTGGCGCCTATCCGGCGAGGACAATTGCATTGAGCTCTTCTCCCTTCGGTCGCCCAATTGGGAGTTGTTCAAAGTCAAATCCATCTCCTCGTAGAGGAGCAAAGCTCGATGCAATCGTCCTCCCCGGATAGGGGCCCTAGCGGAGCGGTACCACATCAAATGATGAAAATGAAAATTACTATAAACGCAAGATACTTTAGAGGGAGGTAGGAGAATCGCGTGCTATTATTGGGAAAAAGAGGAATATTCAATTACAAATGATATATAAAAGTCAATAGGAAGAAACGATACAAAGATGATAAAAGAGTGGCTTTGGCTTATTTTGGATAAATGAATCAACTTGGGAATTATAATAACAATACAGAAAGAAATAGACTAATTTCCTAATTAGGGGAGACTTCTTTATATGTATGCATAAGGTTGGAAGTAGGTGATTAATTATGATGACTTGAGTTAAGGTGGAACAAACCTAGGTGGCAAATATAGAGGGAGGTAGGAAGGGAAAGAGAGTGAAAAAAAAAAAAAAAAAAAGAACACAGCAAGCATTAGTAGCAACGTCATGGATAGTGGTAGATCATCCGATTAGGAGATGTTGTGGAGAGGATACAATACAAGGGCGGTAGCAAGCGCTTTAAAAATATGATAAAAATATGATAAAAATATTATGGTACATGACTAATGAGGATCCCTCCATAGCCTATGCTAAGAAAAGTATAAATCTGGATCTGAAACGAATGAGCTAGGTTGCAACTGTAATTGCTAAAAAAAAAAAAAAAAAATAATAATAATAATAATGACGGGTGTCAATGATACAGATGTTTGCATAGCCTTGAATCTTTTCGTTAGTTAGTCGAGTCGAGTCGAGTCGAGTCGAGTCGAGAACCTACTAACAATACATTCTGGGTTAAGTTGATGGAAATGGTGGAATTGGTGTTGATATTGGTCAAGGAATTTTGGTGGTAGTCAGTGATAAAGATTATAGCGTAGGAAAGAGTAGAATAGCGTAGAGTGGGTATGGCGCTACCCACGCGCTAGGAGATTAGGGGCTGCGAAAGGCCCCATTACCATACACTCACTGATAAATTTAGGCTCTTGCGCTCTAGTTAGCGGCACCTCGTATTGCGCGAATAAAATTTTACGGAGGGAAAAAAATGACAAAAAAGAGCCAAAAAAAGAAATTATTAAGAAAGAAGCATAATTAAAATATCGCATTCCTGCATGTCTTGCAATTGTTTTTTTCAATATGTGACGTTTCTGCTTAGTATTAAAGAAGTTTTGTCATATAAGCAGCAGCCAGAATTTTTTTTCACAATTTATTTTATTTTAGAAAAACCTAAGCTGCTTTTCTTCATTTCATTAAAGAGTTTTTTTTTTTTTAGCTTGTTATATCTAGTCGAGTTCCGTTTACTGATAAAAAGAAGGTCAACTTATTATTAAAAAAAAAAAGGGTAGAGTAGAGGTTCATTGAGAAAGATGGGTGATTCTAAACCAAAGAGGTCATTGTCAAAACTTGGGAAACTTTTTGGTGCTGGAGTGAAAGACAATGATGAGGATGAAGTTGAAAGAAAATCTCGTGAGGAACAACTTCGAGTTTTGAAAAATGGTATTTGGAATACTGGAATACAGATTTCTTCACCTGGTAGTAAGACTAATTCAGGAAATTCAACTCCAAAAACTCCATCAGAAGGATTATCTCCACAATTGTCTCAAGGACCAATTCCCCCAGCAGCAACAGCAGCAACAGCAGCAGCTGGTGCTGCTGCTGCTTCATTGGCTGACAAATCATTAAAATCTGCATCTGCATCACCAATAATATCACCAAATATACGATCTCAACCAGTTTCAAGAACTGCTTCATTAAGAAAGACAAACGGAAATATACATACTTCAAGTGCCAATGGTACCACCAATGGTACCAATGGTACTACTACGAATATTGGATCAGATGGGAATCTCACTCTAGCTAGCGGTGCTAATGGAACAGCAGGAATCTCAAGAACTCCATCAATGAAGCCTACTAATGGATCATATACTAATCTTGGACTTCTGGCACCAGGTAATCCAGCAATGATCAATAAACCAAGATTTAAAGTATTAGAAAATGGTAATCATGAACATAATCTTCGATCAGCTAAAAGGCAAGAAAAGCTTTCAAATATGCTCAAAGATTTACTTGGAGCAAAGAAGCTTAGAGATGAAGCCAAGAGTGAAGTTCCAAATATTTTACAATCGACAAATAATTCGATATCAACAACAAGTCATCAAATTTCTCCTACAAACAGTAATACTGAATTGAAACCACCAACATTATTTGCTGGACTCGTTTCTCAAGTTAAGAATAATACATCACCATATCATGGAAATATACCAAAGGAACAACAAGATTGTAGATCATTTGTTGAAAAATATGGTAGATGTCAAGAGGTTATTGGAAAAGGTTCTTTTGGGGTTGTTAGAGTTTCACATAAGAAAAATGATATTACTGGGAATGGAGAAATATTATATGCGGTAAAAGAATTCAAAAGGAAACCAAGTGAACTGGATCAAAAATATAATCGTAGATTAACCAGTGAATTTTGCATATCATCATCATTAAAACATATTAATATTATTGATACATTAGATTTATTAAAGGATGCAAAGGGAGATTATTGTGAAGTTATGGAATTTTGTTCTGGTGGTGATTTATATACATTAATTATTGCACTGGGCAAATTAGAATATGCAGAAGCTGATTGTTTTTTTAAACAATTAATTAGAGGGGTTAATTATATGCATGAGATGGGGGTAAGTCATCGAGATTTAAAACCAGAAAATGTTCTTTTAACTCAACGAGGAGTTTTAAAGATTACTGATTTTGGTAATGGAGAATGTTTTAAAATGGCATGGGAAAATGAAGTTCAATTAAGTGAAGGTATTTGTGGATCATCACCATATATTGCACCAGAAGAATTTACTCAAAAGCATTTTGATCCAAGATGTGTTGATATTTGGGCATGTGGAGTAATTTATATGGCCATGAGAACTGGTAGACAATTATGGAAATTAGCAGATCCAAAGGAAGATGAATTTTTTAAGGAATATTTGGTTAAGAGGAAAGATGCAACAGGATATGAACCAATTGAATCATTAAAAAGGGCAAGATGTAGAAATGTTATCTATAGTATTCTTGATCCAAAACCCGAAAGAAGAATAAATGGTAAACAAATTTTAAATAGTGAATGGGGTAGAGAAATTAAAGTTTGTGCTGCTGGAGAAGGACACGAAGAACCAGAATATTAAGAAAATTAAAGAAAGAAAAATGAGAGACAAACAGAGGATAGTTACATGAATATTGATAACTTTTGGATAGAAATTCCTCCGGTAAATAATAGGGAAAACAGAGAGAAGAAACCACCAAAAATAAAAGGGGGAGGGTGGAATGAATTACGCATAAAATAATTTATAAATAGTATTATAATAAAACAAATAAGAAACAAACTAAATTAAACTTGAAGTAGAATAGAAATTCTATTCATACTATTGTCAATAGAAAGTAGTTGCAAAAAAACAAACATTATGTGAAGCGAGGTTAAGCGAACGACCGAAGGGAGAAGAGCTCGATGCAATCGTCCTCGCCGGATAGGCGCCAACGGAGCGTCTTGCGATATATATAATATAACTTCTTAGTTCAAGTGCCACTCTGCTAGTCTCCCCCCTCCTTCCCTCTTTATACTTTCAAATAGGGCTAAAAACAAACCTACATCTGTAAAGTGAGAGAGTCGAAATAATCTTCCTGGCTGGAAAGGTAACAGAGTAAACATCATGTGATGTGATTTGTAAAATAATATTACTAATTTCTGAAAAAATTATTATTATTATACTACATTCTTCTTATTCTTTAGTGTGTCCTTCATTTACCAGGTTGGACTATATGAAGGTGGTTTAGTTGTTTGGCTGTTCGATTTGAAATGTATACATTCGGGGAATTGAAAAAGGTAAAATGGGCCAAAACAAACTAGGAAAAAAATGAACGCGCGCTGCCTCAAAACATACAAACACGACGAGATCAAAGCAAACGAATAATTTCTCTTTACTGACTAATTAATAGTAAATTGATTGTAAGAGATGGTCGAACTTTCAGATTATCACAAGCAGGAAAAGGTTGGAGAAGGTATGTATTTTGGGGATTTTGAAGGGGATGTTGGTGAGAACAGAGAGGAGAAAGGTATTGCATCAGACGCGCCGTACTCAGCCATAAAAGATGATAACTCAGAGTAAGAGAGAGGGATTGATGAATGGATAGAGAAAGAAATTACAGATAGAGATGAGATATAATAGAGGGACAGATAGAAGATATTTGGATTTGGTGTATTTGTTGATGTTCAGTGTGTCTCTGTTGTACAACTTGGTGTTGTTTGTTTGAAGTATATATTTATAGATTGGAGGAATCTCAGCGAGATTGGTGGGGTCACTCATATGACATATACAACTGCAATTAATTTCTCCTCAATCGTTCATTAGTATCTCTTTTTTTTCTTTCTTTTTGGTTGTATGTTTGTTACTAACAATTAACCTATAGGTACTTATGGTGTTGTGTATAAAGCACTCGATACTAAACATAATAATAGAGTGGTTGCACTTAAAAAGATTCGATTAGAGAGTGAAGATGAGGGAGTACCATCTACAGCAATTAGAGAAATTTCACTTTTAAAGGAAATGAGAGATAATAATATTGTCAGATTGTATGATATAGTTCATTCTGATTCTCATAAATTATACCTTGTTTTTGAATTTTTAGATTTAGATTTAAAAAAATATATGGAATCAATTCCTGCCGGAGTTGGACTTGGTTCAGATATGGTTAAAAGATTTATGAATCAATTAGTTAAGGGGATTAAATATTGTCATAGTCATCGTGTTTTACATCGAGATTTAAAGCCACAAAATTTATTAATTGATAAAGAAGGTAATTTGAAATTAGCTGATTTTGGATTAGCAAGAGCCTTTGGGGTACCACTTAGAGCCTATACACACGAAGTTGTAACGTTATGGTACAGATCACCAGAAATTCTTTTAGGTGGTAAGCAGTACTCTACTGGAGTAGATATGTGGTCAGTTGGTTGTATATTTGCTGAAATGTGTAATAGGAAACCATTATTTCCAGGTGATTCAGAAATTGATGAAATTTTTAGAATTTTTAGAATTTTGGGTACTCCAACTGAAGAAATTTGGCCAGATGTATCATATTTACCAGATTTTAAACCAACATTCCCAAAATGGTCTAAGAAAAACTTAGCTGAATTTGTTCCAACATTAGATGAAGATGGGGTGGATTTATTAGAGCAAATGTTAGTATATGATCCAAGTGGTAGAATCAGTGCAAAGAGAGCTATTATTCATCCATATTTCCAAGAAGATAACGAGAATTATGATAGTTATCCAAGATCAGTTAACATGGGATAAATTCCTTCTATTTTTGAGAAAGCCTTATTAACATTAAACTATTACGAATCTCAGGGGACCTTTTTACTTACACAAGATGATTAGCTAAAAAAATTTACCTTTGATATAAAAAAGGAAAGAAGGGGATTGCATTTAAAATGTTAATATATAGATAAAACAATATAAAAAAATATATATTTATCAAAATTTTCTTGTAATATATATATTATACAGAGTCCTTGAAAGGATTTGGTATATGTTTATAATTTTTTATTAATTATATTGCTAAAATGTATGAAATAATTAAAAAAAATAAAGAAATGCAAATAAGGAGGAAAGTAGAAACAAATTTAAGATCCAAGTGACTTTGATTGGTATATTCTTCAGTTTTTAAGTTCTTTTCCATGAGAATGTTATTGAATTCATCTGATTTTGGTATGGTAAATGGCGGGAGAAGAAGCTGATCCAGCAGCTTATAATATTCGTTATTATCTTCTTCACAACAGTCATCATTCTTAGATGAATAGTGTAATAAACGATGCAAATCATGTAATTCATCTTTTAATTTGATAATTTTTATGTGGTTCCCAAGATTTCTATTTTGTAAATCAGTTAAGGCTGCAAAATCTATAGCGTTTTGTTCCTGTAAATCCTTTATTAATAGTTCTGAAGTTAAAAACTTACCTTTTATCTTTATGTGGTGCTTGTTAATCTCAAATAAAGAATCTCTAATGTAGTGGTTTATAGGATCTTCTTCGTAGATACTTGGAGATGACGAAACAACATCCATTATCGATTCAATGTCCTCATCTTCAAAGTCTGATATCAACAACGAACTCGGAGAAGAAGAGTTTACGCTTATACCTAGACCCTTTTCAATAATTGTATTAGTTTGGTGATCCTGATAAAATTGGAATTCATCCTCAAAGTTTCCATATGCATTTCTAGTGTCCCAGTCGATAACCTTTAAGTCAATCAATAAATCATTTAATAATGTCAAAACCTGTTGCTTCAGGAGAAAGGCACCACTTTTCAACTGGTATTCTAGAATGAATTTATTCATTCTTTTCGTTATATGTGTGTCACTTGCAATTGGTGGGACTGATAAATTTGCAATTTTCATTAACTGAACTTCAACTAGTTGAAGAAATTCTGGGAGAAGGCTAACCGAGAGGTCAGAAGTTGAGCCTTGTGAGATTTCATCCCAAGCTTGGTCAAAAAGCGAGTTCATAGAAAGCAGTATAGTTAGCAATAATAAATCTATGATTTTTAAACTGGGAACTGATACTCCCTTCTCTTCTTTCACTTAACTGGAGAGAGAGAGAATGCCCAACAAAATCAGATTGGATTAAAAGCAAAAAAGGCAATAAAAAGCGCTTTTCACCTTTAAAGAAAGCTGTTTCTGAACGATGAAATGTGTGACGTGAAAATGAAGTAAAGAAGATCAATACACTTCTGTTAAATTCAACTTAGTTTCAATAGCAATCTTGCTTGGTTTCATATAAAGTCGTTTGGCATCTGATGAGTAGTTCGTGATCGTCCTGTACAGGCGACCGCATATAACGAATCTCAATGTATTTACCAATTTCCTGTTTTGGAGTAGTAATTAAATTATTAATAGCCCATCAAAAAATAATTCATTCCTAAGAAAGAAAGAAAGAAAGAAAGAAAGAAAGAAGAGTACAGTACAATCTAATTAGATAGTGTTAGATAGATCTAGAATCACAAAGAGTTGAGTCTCAGTAGTTACATTGTTGTTCCCATAGCCATCTACTCATCACTTATATTAAAATGCTTGCTGCACCTTTTTTGTCTTAATTCACGGGCATTTAGGAAGAGAATACATTAACTGTTAATACTAATGGTTGCAAATGCTTCCCAAATAGTTGTACAATGCAGCTAAGAATATACAATGTTCTCAGGTATTGGATATGTTTTGAGATATAATAGAAAGGAAGGTATTTTCTACACTAAGTGGTCGGTGGATTGTTCAGTTCAGAAGTTTGTTTGAGGGTAAAATGTTGACAATTCCACTTTTGGTTGAAGCTCTATGCAACCATTCTTCTTTCGATTGAAGACTAAGTATCTTTCAATTAAGATCATCTTAGATAGAGCCGCTGAATATGGTGTACAACAATATAATCAAATAATAGTTTTAACTTCTATATTTCAATCAATACCTGCACATAAACTATAATAGAAAAATGAAGATGAAAATGGAAATGAAAATGAAAAAACAGTAACAAATACATATATTATTATTTGTTTTTTTAGGCACCAATATGGATTATAGGGGTGACGATTATTATAAACAAGGTGGAAACTATAGAGGATCATCTTCAAGGGGAGGGGGGAACCGCGGTGGTAGAGGATACTCTGGCGGAAGAGGAGGTAGAGGTGGAGGAGGTGGATACAGAGGAGGTAATCACCAGCTGAGTTATTACGGTGGTGGGGGTAGACAAGCAAGAAATGACCACGAATGGTATCCAGAGTATGAAGGATATGAGGGTCAAGCACAAGAACAGAGTTCACAGGGCCAGTATCAACAAGGATATCAGGGTTATGGTCACAATTATGGCAACAATAATGTCAGAGGGTCTTACAATGACAGATATGAGGGTTCTAGATACCAAGAGGGAAGTTCATCATACGGTGGTAGCTACAAGGGAAGACAGTATTCTGACTCCTCACATTCACACAAACATAAAGATCAAAGGGATGGTCACGTACCAAATGCTAATGGTAATCCGCATCAGCCGTCAACAGAAGCAAGCCACGCCCAAGCCAAACATCCAGCTCATTCTGCTTGGGTTCATATTTTACAGATCAAGGATGAACCAACTGTTAAAAAGTTGGATATACGACAAAAGGAATTGGATGAAGTTGATAAACAACTTCTTGAATTAAATCAAGCAAGATTGAAACTTGAGGTCCAGGTGGATAACCTAGAACGTCATGCTAAGAGAGAAGAATTACATGTACAATTAACCAATGAAAAATTAGAAGAGTTCACTTATTTATAATCAATACAGAACTTCTCTCACGGCATTTAAATTCAACTATCGTATTAATTAGAATGAGCAAAGATGTATTTATTGATTCTTGAAAAAATCATTTCAACGAACGGTATGTTTCTTCATACTTTTCCTGTGAATAAGCATACCACTCTGATGCCTATCTCCACTTAATTAGCTTGCATCCCTGTTAAGAATGCAGGACGAATAACTACAGTGTACCAATGACTATATTTATGAGTATACGAAGTAAGCTTAAAAGGATCCTACAAGGTAGTAAAGAAGGGTAGGAAAAAATAGGACATCTGGTGTGGAGAAAACACTTTATTCTGATAGAAAGTGACATCTATACTCTACTATCAGGGAATGTCTATATAATCTGAGTGATAGTTAAATCAACTATTAAACTTTGGTGAGATAGTGATTACCTACTCCTCAATGTATTTTTAGCTATATTAATGTATATTATGTAAATCTAGGTTTATCTGTAAGACCAAGTTGATTTAAAGTATATGGTATAAGATAGAGGTACGCGCACGCGCGAAATGTAATGTCCACCCCAACAAAAAAGGTGGACTATGTAAATTTTTCAAATGAGACCTAATAACTTCATCCCTATTATTATTAAACTCTTTGCTTTCACTAATAAGATGTCATTCTTCCTGTTTATTAATCAATTGCTGGACTCTAGCGTTGCACAAGTATTGCTTTATTCTGCACTTCTTGTTGGTGTTTATAAGCTTACTATATTCACATTGAGTACTGCCTCATTACTTGCAGATTTATTTATTATCCCTGCCACCAATTTAGCTAAGTATGGTGCTAAGACCAAGAAGAATTGGGCAGTTATCACTGGTGCTTCCGATGGTATTGGTAAGGAATACGCTTTCCAATTAGCTAAGAAGGGACTCAACATTGTTTTAGTTTCAAGAACTCAAAGTAAGTTAGAAGCAATTGCTCAAGAAATTGAATCTAAGTTTTCTGTATCAACTAAGATTGTTGCCTTTGATGCTTCCACTGATGAACAATCGAACTACGATGCCATTTCCCAAACTATTTCCCAATTACCAGTTACTGTTCTTGTGAACAATGTTGGTCAATCACACTCTATCCCTGTCCCATTTTTAGAGACTACCGATAAAGAATTACGTGACATTATCACCATTAACAATACTGCCACTTTGAAAATCACTCAAACTGTAGTTCCACAGATTGCTGCTACCGTTGCTGCTGCCAAATCAAACAAGGATAAGTCTGTTTCAGGTGGTCTTGTTTTAACTATGGGTTCATTTGGTGGTCTTTTACCAACTCCATACTTGGCAACTTATTCTGGTTCCAAGGCATTCCTTCAAAATTGGTCTGCTGCATTGGCTGGTGAATTAAAGCCACAAGGTATTGACGTAGAATTAGTTATTTCATACTTGGTTACTTCAGCAATGTCTAAGATTAGAAGATCATCAGCTACAATTCCAACTCCAAAGAAGTTTGTTTCATCTGTTTTAAGTTCCATTGGTCGTCGTGGTGGTGCTCAAGAAAGATTTGGTACTATGACTCCATTTTGGACTCATGCTATTATGCATTATGCTATTGAAAATACTGTTGGTGTTTATTCTTCTGTTGCAAATAAGTTAAATTTTAATATGCATAAAAGTATTAGAATAAGAGCTTTAAAGAAGGCTGAAAGGGCAAAGAAGGCGATCTAGGATCAATCTGAAATATTCATCAATATTGTTATTGTTGTTGAAAGAAAACAAAAAAAAACACAAAATATTATGAAATAAGAATATAAACATTAGTTTTTTATTATTGTGGTATGTTTTTTTGCAGTAAATTGTAATAGTAATAGTAGTAGTAGTAGTAGATGATGTAAAACTCTATCCAATTTTATTATCTATTGTCTTTCATATTTTATACTTTAAAAATGCTAAAATTGAATTGAATAGACAAATAAAAAAGAGAAAAAAAGGATAAAAAGACGGAAGAGAACTTTCTAATGGGTTCTTATGGAGATGGGATTGACCTAAGCGAACAGTCACTTGAGTAATATTGTCATTTATTTAATAGTTCAGCCCTTTTAATCAGTTGATATTTAATTATTGAACCGTGCGTTCCGTTTCGCTAACTAAAAAACAGAAGAATGGATATTTCTTCATAAAACACAAGTAACAGTTGAAAGAAGGATAACTATATTTTATCGAAGCCTTTAGATAAAGTTTTAAGATAATCAGAGGTAATGAACAATTTAATAATAATAATAATAAGAATAATATAGTGTAGAACATTCTAGTAGATAAGTCTTATGTGAAATAGAAGGTTCTAGATTGATCTCGTGACAACCAAATCTCAAGAAATCATCATTAAGAATTTTCCGCTATCTAAAGCTATAACTATTGCTACACACGCACAACCAACGAAAATTTCTAAGAGCTTATACTTCTTCTTGAAATAGGACAATTTTATTTTTTTTAATATTGTAATACAAGTTGAACGGTTAGATAATAATTTTTCGTTTTGAAGAGAAGAAATCAACAACATAGTTCAGCCAGAAAGAATAGGAGGAAAATGGTTAAGGAAACAAAGCTTTACGATTTATTAGGGGTTTCACCTTCAGCATCTGAAGCTGAATTGAAGAAGGCTTACAGAAAGTCAGCTTTGAAGTTTCACCCGGATAAGCCAACTGGTGATACGGAAAAGTTTAAGGAGATTTCTGAAGCGTTTGATATCTTGTCTGATGCTGATAAGAGACAAGTTTACGATGATTATGGTATAGAAGCTGCCAGGGGTAATGCTCCAGCTGGTGGTGCTGGTGGTAATCCATTTGCCGGTGCTGGTGGTGCTGGTGGTCCACAATTCCACTTCTCTGGTGGTGGTATGCCAGGTGCTGGTGGTAGAGGTGGCTTTTCTCAAGCCGATGCATTCAATATTTTCAGTCAAATGGGTGGATTTGGCATGGGAGGTGGTGACGACTTTGGTGGATTTGGTGGTGGTGGCATGGGAGGTGGCATGGGTGGTGGTATGCCAGGTGGATTTGGTGGTATGCCAAGACAACAAAGAAGACCTGAACCAGATACCGTTGAAATGCCATTACCAGTTTCATTGGAAGATCTTTACAAAGGTGCCACCAAAAAGTTGAAAATTAATAGAAAGGGTATTAACGGTGAAAAGGAACAAACTATTGTTGAAGTTCCAATTAAGGCTGGATGGAAAGCCGGTACTAAGATTAACTTTTCAAATCAAGGTGATTACCAACCTGAATGTCAAAAGAGACAAACTATAACTTTCATAATCCAAGAAAAGCCAAACTCAGAATTTAAGAGAGATGGTAATAATTTAATCATGACTGTCCCATTAACATTCAAAGAATCACTTTGTGGTTTCAACAAAGATGTCACTTTATTAGATGGTAGAAGAATCCCATTACTGAGATCTACCCCAATACAACCAGGTCAAACGACTACATATCCAAACTTAGGTATGCCTGTTAGCAAGTCACCTGGTGAAAAGGGTGATTTAGAAATTGTTTACAAGGTAGACTATCCATCTTCATTAACTGCAAAGCAAAAGGAAATTATCAATGAAAATTTCTAAAACTACCAACATCAATAACCATTAACATACATTTTATACATACCTAAATAAATAGAAAATTTTGGAAAAAAAAGAAAAAAAAGCATAAATAAATATAAAAAAAATAATAAAAAGTATTGTAGACCCTAAAAAGGATCATTAGAACGTTTTAAAGTAATATTAATATAATAAATAAATATAAATATATATAAATATATATAAGTATATATAAATATATTGTATGTAATTAGTTGAGATTAGGTCGTAAGAAAGAAAGTGGTTACTAGAATAAAAAAATCATTAAAGAATTTACATTTTAATCTGATAATTCTTTACTTACGAATTATATTGAAGCTATATATGTAATTATAATAGTAACAAAAAACGGACATGGCTAATGGCTATAGTACATAGATGTATCCTTGGTGCAGGATTTTTCATAATTTATGAGCAAAATCTCAAAATCAATATTGATAAGATAATACAAATCTCTCTACTTACATGAACCTATAATAATCAGTTTACTTTTTGACTATTATGTCCGTTATATTAGCATCTGCTGGGTATGATCACACAATTAGATTTTGGGATGCCTTAACCGGTGTTTGCTCTAGAACAATTCAACATACAGATTCACAGGTTAATAGACTTGAAATAACTTCAGATAAACGATATTTGGCAGCAGCTGGTAACCTTTACGTAAGACTATATGATATTCGACAAACAGGTAATTCAGGAAACGGTACAACATCCGCTGCTAACATAAATAATAACCCTAACAACAATGGGAGTAGCAATCATCACAACGGAGCCAACGGTGCCGGTGGAGGGGCAAATGGTGGAGGGGCCAACGGAGCCAATGGGAGCGGTTCTGGTTCTGGTTCAGCAAACAATAATTCTAACCCAGTAATGACTTTTGAAGGGCACACAAGTAATGTGACATCTTTGGCGTTTCAGGTTGAAAACAAGTGGATGGTGACTTCGCTGGAAGATGGTATGGTCAAAGTATGGGATGTTAGAACCCCAACAGTGCAAAGAAATTATAAACATCACTGCCCAGTTAATGAAGTAGTTATTCATCCTAACCAGGGTGAATTAATCAGTTGCGATCAAGACGGTAATATTAGAATATGGGATCTTGGAGAAAACCAATGTACCCATCATCTCATTCCTGAAGATGACGTACCTATAAACTCACTCTCTGTAGCCAGTGATGGCTCTATGCTTGTGGCTGGTAATAATAAGGGGAACTGTTATGTTTGGAAAATGCAGAACCAAAGAGATGTTACATCGTTAACACCTGTGACAAAGTTTAGATCACATCTGAAGTACATTACCCGAGTTGTTTTGCTGACTGATATGAGACATTTAGCAACATGTTCTGCTGATCATACTGCCAGGATATGGTCAACTGAGCAAAATTTTAACTTGGAAACAACTTTACAAGGACATCAAAGATGGGTCTGGGATTGTGCTTTTAGTGCTGATAGTGCCTATTTGGTAACTGCCTGCTCTGATCACTATGTTAGACTTTGGGATTTATCAAACAGTGAGACTGTAAGACAATATAATGGTCATCACAAAGGTGCTGTTTGTGTTGCCCTTAATGATGTATAAAACATAAATGGATATCAAAAGTGGAGATAGAATAATAAACTAGCCATTAATAGATGTTGGCTTAAGATAGATTGTGGAAACAATCCTAATTATAAATGCGATATTATGTATTAAATAGTATTATATCTACATAAGTGTTATATGCTGATTTTTTGTATGACTATGGTGCTTTTTTTTTGTTTTTGTTTTCTGTTATTCTTCTAATATTTTTTTTCTTTCTTGTGTATGCTATAATTATTAATGCTTATGCTGTTGTTGTGGTTCTTGTTGTGTGTCTTCACTCCTCCCCAATAATCTGTTCACCCCGACACTATCGTAATCTAAGATAACCTCAGCAGGATCTTCTACTTTATTGGTTTCAAATCCATATGAATCGTCTAACAAATCGAATATATTCTTTGGGTTACCGTGATGTAAATCCATAGAAGTCGAAATATCTCCAGGAATAGCACTTGCCGCTAAACCTTGTTCCTGTGACTGAGGTTGTTGATAGGATGGTAATTCATCCAAACCACCAAAATCATTCAGAAACTCTTCTTGCAAAAAACCACCCAACTCAAAGTACCAGGTGAGATATTCGTCTACCCAACAACGAACTACCCACCAAGCACCAAAGCCTTGACCTCCAGATAAACTAATTTCTCTAAGGCACGTAGTTAAAAGATTACTAGTGACAAGAATGAATAATCTAGCGTTAACTCTAGAAAATTTTGATGGTAATAAAGATAAGAAGTTGGCAATTGGTGCAAGGGTAGCTGTTGAATTAGTTGACATTGAATGGAAGTCAATATCACCACTGTCATGCAATGGCAGCGGATTACCCAGATTTTGTCGAGAGTGCAGTGGTGTAAGTTTTTCATTTGGTTTAAACAATGGAATGAAATCATTTTCAAAAATTGAAAGCAATGTTTGCAAATTTTCATTCGAACAAGGAACTTCTCTTAATACAATTTCATTGATGTCCAATCTCATCCAATCCTCAAGCATAGATTGCCTTTCAACGGGATTATTCAAAATTCTAGTAGCTGATTGACCAGTTTCAATAACTTGAATGAGTCTTTTCAATAAGTTAACAAATTTTTGAGCACCAACCAACTTCATAATATAGAAATTCTTTGGAACCTTATTTTGAAGAGACAATGACAATTTCTCGACGTATTGAGATGAAATTACTCGTAAATTATGCAAGACATCATCTGGGACATTTTGTAAATGTAATTTAGTCAACATCTTTGTCATTGCCCTGTACATTGTTGAATCACATAATTTAACCCATTCAAATGTACTTCCACTAACATAAAGTTTAGAAACTGGTGTAGTCAAGATTATGGTAAAATTTGAAAAGGCTGCGAATAATTGTTTGAGTTGCATGTATCTTAAACTTTCAAAAAGTGTGGTACAATGAACCCTATAAAGTGAATATAATGTATCAGCAATATCATAATCTGAATCTCTTGGCAAATAAGGGTAAATCGAAGGTAATTTGATTGGAGATTTATGCATATTATCAATATTTAGTGATTTGTCAACCAAATCAAAAAGATTTGGAATATATTTTAAACTATTTTGCAGGTACCGATAATGAAGACCAAATTGGAGATAATCCAAAGATGAAACAGAAGTCGATACTGCCGATGCTGCTGGTGTGGAAAGATTCGAATATGATTGAGTACCAATGGTAATAGGACTGCCGCCACCAATAAAATTTGTTGGAGTAGAGGCTCTATCAATTGAATGAGGTGAATCGAGTCCTCCCCCTCCTCCAGCGCCTGCTCCAGTATTTGTAGCATATGGAGATGAAGCAGATGAGTCAGGAGACTGTGAACTTAAACTTTGGAAACTATTATCACCAACTAGTTTAATCCCGCAGTAATGATACTTTGATTGACCTCGCATACCTAATCTTCTAGTAGTTAAATTGGGAAACAAAATTCTAACTAATTTCCCAAAACTAGCTGGTGATAAAGGTTTTAAATTATTATCGGCACAAATTTGAACATACCTAGCATAAATTCTATTTCTTGGTACTACTGCGGTGGCAGAAGATTCACATGAACCGAGAAGCCATACCATTGCAAAGATTTGTCTTTGACGTTCTTTACTAGTTGATTTATTCCCAATACCAATATCGACACTTGATCCAGGAGTTCCAACTGATTCAGGAATAATATTAGTACTACTTTCAGGAATTCTATCATCATTTTCAATAGCTTTAATTTTGATAGCTAAATCATTCAATGGGATTTGAGATGCTTTAAATGCTAATTGTTTAAGTTCAAAATCCAGATCTTCAATATTAGCTGAATCTGATCTACGATGTCTCTTTCTTGAGCTTGAACCTGAAGGTTGCGAAATATGTACAGGTGCATTATCAGGGGTTCTCACTCTTGATGGGATATTTCTATTTGGTGAAGCATTGAAATTCTTTGTGGGTATAAATGGCATGAATGGAGGTAAATTAGAATCTGAAGCATTTTGTTGAGAAACTGGTACTTGATAAGGAAATGATGAAGCTTGGAAAACTTGTGGTGAAGGTTGTTGTTGAAGTGAAATATTTTGAAGGTGTTTTTGTGGAAAATGCAGTTGAGAAAGATGCAGTTGAGAAATATTTTGCTGCTGCTGTTGTTGTTGTTGTTGAATTTGTGCAAATTGTAATTGCATTTGTTGATTATAATTCTGAATTTGTCGCTGTTGGTGCAGTAATTGCACTGGACGATTTTGCAGTTGTTGTTGATGCTGATGCTGATGCTGATGCTGATGCTGTTGTTGATGCTGTTGTTGATATGGATAAAAACTTTGATTGATTAACAGCAGGGACATTAGATAATCTGGTTGATTAGCCTGTGATTGGGCTTGGGCTTGGGCTTGGGCTTGAGGTTGAGGTTGATGAAGTAGTGGCTGTGGTTGATGGATATGCTGAAGGTTTTGAAATTGATGACTTTGACTTTGACTTTGATCTAGGTCTGACTCTTGCTTTATATATGGATCGCCCATAGAAGGATTATTAATTGGCCCCTGCTGTTGATCACTATCATCTTTATTCGGGCTATATTGATCTTGTTGATTCATTAAAGTGAATCATAAATTAAAAAGATGTAATAATGAAGAAAAGACACGGATTTTATAAAATTTCACGATTTTGTATAATCACGAAGGGGTGGGTGGATTATATATAATATGTGTATATATATATCGCAGGGGTATATCACTCTTCTCGAAAGTAATTCCTACTTCCTGTAGTGTGTCTAGCCTTTTTGAATGATATACTCTTATAAAATGGAGCAGATATCCCTTTTTATAAATTATAGCTTGTTTAAATTAGTGTTTGTTTGTAGATTTGGCCCTTGGTTATAGTTTCTATTTTAGGAGCGTATTCTGTGCCTGGATCAAAACCACCAAAAGCGAGAGTGAGCAAAAAGGAAAATTGAAAATCTAAAAAATAATATTGAGTTTGAAATCAAGAGATGTCAAACCAAGCGAGTGCTAATAGTAATTTTTTTTTTTAGACAAAAACAATCCTACACTGACAAAGTGATTTCTTATACTTCTTTGTGTATTTGAAATTCAATGTGTGTTTGTGAAGTTTGTGTATTTTTTTTTTTTTTTGTTGTTGGGTTGAATTATGTGTTTTATGCTTGAGTTGGTGGCCGGGGAGGTATTTCGCCTATGGGATGATTTAAGAAAGAATGGACAGGACAGTGTAAATTTCTGAACTATTAGTTTTTCAATTAAATCAATGCAATTTCTTTCTCTCTCCTTCTCTCTTTCTCTCTTTCTCTCTCTCTCTTCTTGTGTGTGTCTGATTGACCTTCTATTTCTACTGTCTTCTTTTCTTTTCTTTTTCTTTTTCTTTTTTCTTTTTTCTTTTGTTGGTTCGGAGCTTACTCTTACCAACTTAAGATCTGATCGGGGAAGAATGTGGACCCACCTACAATGAGCGATGGAATCTTTACCACTAAGAAAAAAAAAATATTTATGTGCAGGCGATTAGGGCAAAATTAGGGCAAAAGAAAGAAAGAAAGAAAGTTTTATGGTTAAGGGCTGAGGCTAACATTCCCTCTTGTTTTTCTAATACATATAACATAATTTATATAATTAATTAACATGTAATTAATGTAGATACCAAAAAAAAAAAAAAAAAATAAAAAATAGTAAAATAAAAAGTTTAAAACAAGGTTGCAACGTTGAACTCAGATTGTAACGGGGTCAAAAAGAGAATTAAAATAAAACTAAAATAAAATATGAAATATGAGATGAAAATCAGCAATCAAGAGAGAAAACTCCTTTTCGAATTAAGTCTCGCCTTGGCCACCGCCTTGGCGGTGATGGTTAAATAGAAAGAAGAAAGTGTAACATTCTCAATCATTATTTTAATTAGTTTTATTTTTCAAAAAAAAAAAAAATTATATCGTCCTAATTTGGATATTTCTAAAACCCTAACGATACATGATCTTCTCAAATACCAAATTGCAGTAAAACTCAATGTAATTGACTTTGACCTGACCTGACCTAACTTGAATTCCTTGGGTTGGGAGGGGAGGGAGGGCAGTATCATATAAGGATTATCTATTGTATGTTAGGATGCTGTTGAGATGCTCACTCCGCTGGCGCCTATACGGCGAGAACATGATTTGAGCTCTTCTCCCTTCGGTCGCTCAACTGAGAGTCGTTCAAAGATAAATCTATCTCCTCGTAGAGGAGCAAAGCTCGATGCAATCGTCCTCCCCGGATAGGGGCCCTAGCGGAGCGGTACCAGCCGAGTATATCATGTCATGTCATGTCATGTCTTGGTATATTATATAATATTCAACTAAAGTAAGACGCTCCGCTGGCGCCTATCCGGCGAGGACGATTGCATCGAGCTCTTCTCCCTTTGGTCGTTGATTTCTAGCTCTCCTATTGGGAGTAGTATCGTATATGGTTGTATTAATGGTGTAAGTGACTCCTTGTTTCGGAGTTATAAAAGTATTTTTATTTGGTGCTTAATTAGGATAGTTTTATTCTAAAAGAATGTAAAAATCATTCCGGAAAATTCAAGATCTAATTCTTCCTCGTATATTTTTATTAGAAGTTAATCCGAGAAAAATCCAAAAAGGCAGCATTCCAACTAACGTAAGATTTAACTAAAAAAATTAAAGAAAAAAAGAAAAAAGAAGTAATAATGAAGGATTTTTGAAAACTACTAAACTAATAGAATAATTTTAAAATCAAAAAAAATCAAATAATCTGAGAAGTTAAAAAAATTGGAGTATACTAGAACATTGAGGAGTGGGCGGTTTGGAAATGTGGATTGCGATTGGAGGAACGTGGAGGAGACGGCCTCCCGACCAAGAATCGTTCTATTTAAGGATAAAAGTATTCCATCTCTCCGGGACTTAGTAAAGAAAAGAGAGAACAGGTATTAAGTTAATTTAGATCCTCTAAGCTGTGGGTAAGGGAACCAGTTTAAGTGTTCTTTTAATACACTAATAAACATCCATACACCTACCCGGAACTTTACTGCACATCAGAATAAACTAGTAAGATTTGATAACATTTGGTATCTTAAAACCAAATAATAGTGTCTAAATAAATAATTAGAACTTCCAGACAGAGATAGACTAAAAAATTACTATACATTTTTTGTTTTTATCAAGTATCACTCCGCTATCCCGGGCTCAAAGACACAATTAAAATTTTCATTGTTCCCTTTCAGACAGGGAAATACTCCAAATAGGAGGGCTAGAAATTAACGACCGGAGGAAGAAGAGCTCAATGCAATTGTCCTCGCCGGATAGGCGCCAGCGGAGCGTCTTACTTTAGTTGAATATTATATAATATACCAAGACATGACATGACATGACATGATATACTCGGCTGGTACCGCTCCGCTAGGGCCCCTATCCGGGGAGGACGATTGCATCGAGCTTTGCTCCTCTACGAGGAGATAGATTCATCTTTGAACTCCCAGTTAGACGACCAAAGGGAGAAGAGCTCAATGCAATTGTCTTCAGCGTATAGGCGCCAGCGGAGCGTCATACAACTGTAGAATATTATTTTATATTCTATTATTTACCCAAGTGATTGATGATATGCTCAGCTGTAATATTTTTGGTACCACTCTCCTAGGGACCACCCACCACATTCTGCCTTTATACCCAGAGAGGGTAATTTCTCATAGAATAGTTGGAAGAGACAATTTGTTGGATAAAAATAACTCGTCCTAATCATATCCAACTTAACTAATTTCTCATTGTTTAGTGAAATAGTGGATAATACCACTTTAAGTTATATGTAGAACCATATAATAAAACGGCTAATGAAGCCGGTGAATATTCGAATTCGTAATTAAAGTATCAAAACGTATTTGTTTACACTTTCTCCCTCTTTTGTTAAATTGTATTTTTGTTATTATCAATTTTTCAGTATAAATAAATTTGTATTGAGATAGTACAGGTTTATGTTGTATCAATATTTCCTGCATGTATCTACAAAGAGAAAAAAAAATTGGTGATGATGGGTGATGAGATGAGATGGGAGTGAAAACCAAATTATCCATCTTTAAAATTTAATATAAGCAATAGATATTTATAAAGACTATTTATTAATATTAAATTATAGTTATTTGAAATGGTTACTCTTAATTCAAACCCAGAAATTCTTTTACGTAAGCGTAAGAATAACGAAAGAAAGCGTATTGAAAAGCAAGAAGCTGCTAGAGTTAGACAAGCTGAACACAAGAAGCGTAATCTTCTCAAGTCAAAGAAATTTATTAGAGCTGAAACTTTAGTATCAAATTACAAATCTGCTGAACTTGAGTCAAAGCGTATTAAGCACATCACCAAGCATGAACAAAAGCAACAACAAATACTGCAAGAAGTTGAAACTGATGTTGACCCAAAGCTTCTCTTTATTGTAAGAGTCCCAGACCATACTAAGGGTTTAAAGATTCCATCAAAGGTTAGAAAAATTCTTTCATTATTAAGATTAAATAAGTCAAACACTGGTGTTTTTGTCAAGGTTACTCCTCAAACTACCCCAATCTTAAAGTTAATTTCTCCATACATTCTTGCTGGTAAGCCATCATTAAACTCAATCCGTAAATTATTTCAAAAGAGAGCATGTATTTCAGTTACTGATGAAGAAACTGAATTACCAAAAATTATAAAATTAGATAACAATTCTGCTGTTGAAGATAAATTTGGTGATGAATATGGTTTCATTTGTATTGAAGATTTAATTCACGAAATCGTTACTATGGGTGAAAACTTTAAGAGTATTTCAAATTGGTTAATGCCATTCAAGTTAAATGTTCCAGTAAGTGGTTGGGGTCCTCAAGCTAAATTAGCTAAATTACAATATGCTGCTGACAACCAACGTAAGGTTTCCTTAGCTGGTGATGCAAAGTTAACTGAAATTGATATCGACAGTGTTATTGATGAACAAAATTAAATTAAATTAAATTAAATTAAAAGGAAGAGAAAAGAAAAGAATTAGAAGGACGAAGTCGAATACTATTTGCATTTTTACAAAGCTATATATAATAAACAATAAGAGCAATTTTTTTTTTTTTTACTCGTAGAAGTATTATAGGAAAGTGGTAGAGATAAGTTAGACTCGATCGATGTAGTTCTGGTATTTCAGTAAACCTGTTGTAATTGCCTTCAATCTATCTGAGTAACGTCGGTTAGTTGTTTTCCAATTCGATAAGACAAGGAGTGGCCTATTGCATCGAGTTCTTCTCACTATGGGAGATGATGGGTAATCATATTTCCATCATTAAAAGAGAAGGTTTGTCGCGTAGTATTCATAATCTGAGTCGCGCCAATTTTTCAATGTCTTCCATATCAACGCGACTGAACTCATGTAAATATATATCAATATATATATTTATATATATTTGATTAACATATAAAAGCAGAACTTTTCAACAGTTTAATCATGTACAATATATACTCTCAGATTGACTTTCCTGATGATCATTTTTATAAACTTATACAACTTCCAGCAGATGTTTTGGAGTACGTTGAGAATAATTCTGGTGTATTGAGTATTAAAGCTCCAAATGATCGCAGTAATCATATGGTACTATGTACTTCCAACAAAACTTATAAGCTTCGTCAGATGAACCATTCGAATTCTGTATTATTGTCCAACGATATGTCGAAGAATAAGCTTCAAAAATCATTAAGACATACTTTTGAGGGAGAGGATGATCTTTCAAAAGCATTTGTTTCGTTGGCTACGTTGTCGTACGAATATGAACCAACTGCAACCAAGGGTTATATCATTACTGGGAATCTCCCGCTATACGATGGAGATAAGCTAGTGGGTGGTAGTGCTGAAGATAATGAACAGTATGTATCGGTGGAAGAATTGTTACGTATTTCCCCAATATCGGTTTCTGAATTCTTTAAAGAGTGGTATAAATTGGGTGGTAGTGCATTGAATGGACAAGCGGTTTTACTTTCTCGTGCCTTTATTACTGAAATACTTACTCTTTTGCTCACTGTATTAATATCTGAAAAAATTGACTACAAAGAGGAAATAGATATAAAGCAGGTAACAGCATGGTTGACTGCGCAATCGAATTCAATTACTCCAGATATCTTCAACACAGTTCTACAAAAATTTAAGCTAGAACAAACTGGAGATATCATAAAATTGGATAATCTAGCAATATCTGTTTGGTTTGGTATTCAATCACTCTTTGATACAAGGTTTCAGATTCTATCCGATCAAGATTTTTTATTGATGTGGAAGTCACTGTTACCTGTATTTTATAATGTGCCAATTGATCTTAAGCAGCTTAGAGGAAATTTTTGTAGGCCGGTATCTGATAGAATTCAGCATCTCAACCCACTGACACTTCTGACTGGTGATTTAGGGAGCCGTATAAAAGATTTATTTGCAGTATCAAAGGAATGGGAATATGATGAATTTTTGCCATTTATTGAAGAATTTATTCCATTTGGTAAGAAACCAGAATCAATTGTACTAAAGTTTGCCAGAAAGAGGCGAGTAGGGAAAAGATCTGTTGTTAGTCAGAGATAAATAGACCTTAAATGAAATTTATAGACATACAGGAAACTGTTGGTTGCCAAAAAGCAGGTGAATCAAAAAAAGTAAATTATAACAAAAAAATGCAATATAACTAACAACTTCCTCTAATAACTGCTCAGTCCTATTATTCAAATCTAATTAAAATCTAAGAAACATATCTCACACTTAATTGCATTTGTTTCTTCTTTATCTTAATTTTATCTTCATCTTCATCTTCATCTTCATCAATCATTATTCTTCTACTAGGTTTTGCTCACGTGATAATTTAGAAATAGTGTCTGAAAATTTATCAACATTGAAGTGAGATTCTATATATTAATGCAGTGGAACCAAACAGGAAATTGGAGGTTAAAATGGATCCATTCTTTGTTTCATTGATAGTATGTACGAGAGAATTTAATTTTAGATGAAGTTGAGGTCTTTTTTCTTTTCTACATTTTACTAACAAATAATGTTTAGGCAGGTGGTTGTGCTGGGACCTCAACTGATTTAGCATTTTTCCCAATTGATACATTGAAGACAAGACTTCAGGCTAAGGGAGGATTTTTTACAAACGGTGGATGGAATGGTATATATAAAGGTCTTGGGTCGTGTGTTGTTGCCCTGGCTCCATCAGCTTCATTGTTTTTTGTAACTTATGATTCAATGAAGAGACAAACTGAAGGAAAGATGGCACCTGCCTTTTCACATATGTTATCGGCTTCATGTGGTGAAGTTGCTGCATGTTTAGTTAGAGTTCCAGCCGAAGTTATCAAACAGAGAACTCAAGCCGGTACTTTGGGAGTTGGTGGAGTTTCTTCGTCTTGGTCAAATTTTCTTTACCTTATACAAAATAAGTCAGGTGAAGGTTTATTAAGAGGAATTTATCGTGGTTGGAACACAACAATCATGAGAGAAATTCCATTCACAATGATTCAATTCCCACTTTATGAATGGTTAAAGAAAAAATGGTCATCAACTACAAATCAAGAACTATCATTATTGAAAGGTGCCATATGTGGTTCCATAGCTGGTGGTATTGCAGCTGCTGCAACTACTCCACTTGACGTTATAAAGACAAGAATCATGCTTCACACAGAGAGAATCGGAGTTGTTCCCTTAGTACAGACAATGATTAAGGAAGAAGGCTATGGGGTATTTTTGAACGGTATTGGTCCAAGAACCATGTGGGTTAGTGCAGGAGGAGCTATTTTCCTTGGATGTTATGAATTTGTAAGTTCAAACTTAAATAATAAGAAGGAATTTAAATAGATGATACTATCTATTTAAATAAAATAATGTATAAAGATGGGATAATAATTGGGAGGAAATTTAGAGTGTTCAAGATAATTTTTCACGTAATTATAGAATTTATATAGAAAGAAGTTGTATCTCACATTCGTAATAAAAACGGAATATAAAAGTTGTACTTAGATAGATATGAATATATGATCAACAAATATAATAACTACAACAACAGAACGCATCTTGGAATATACTAATATTTGCTGACTGCTATGAATTCTATCCAAAGAATGCGATCAAATCCAAATTTTCGCTTCCCCGTCTTCCATACTTCTTAATTATTCCCCAATGCAGACAGTTAATGATGATAGCGTTAATATATCAACCTTGTTACTGGCGGATATACAACTCCCGATAAGGAAGAAAGAGAACTATGAATTCATATCGGAACTGGTTCGGAACACTTCTCCGATGTTGATATTATCTGCAGTCGCAGTGATTATATTACTGAGGCACTGAGAGAGGAGAAAGGAAAAAAAAATGATTACCAATTGGTAATTGACAGCCTTAAAGTTTTCTTCTATTGTCGTATCACCAATCATTCGAAATGTTTTCTAAGCAGGTCACTCGTAATTTTGTTGGTCGTCTACTCTCACGCTCTCAGCCAGCAGTAAGATTGCTTGCCACTACTGCAGTTCCAGATGGATCTAGCATAACTTTGAAGAGTGCTAGTAGAGATGATTCTCTTTTCGGTACTAGACCAATTTATCTTGATGTCCAAGCCACTACTCCAACTGATCCAAGAGTTGTTGACAAGATGATGGCATTTTATACTGGTCAATATGGTAATCCACATTCTTCCACCCATGCCTACGGTTGGGAAACTGAAAAGGAAGTTGAAAAGGCTCGTGCTTATGTTGCCGATGTCATTAAGGCTGATCCAAAGGAAATTATTTTCACTTCAGGTGCTACTGAATCAAACAACATGTGTATCAAGGGTGTTCCAAGATTTTATAAGAAAACTAGAAATCATATCATCACTACTCAGACTGAGCACAAGTGTGTCTTGGACTCTGCCAGACATTTACAAGATGAAGGATTTGAAGTTACATACTTACCTGTCAATTCTGAAGGTTTAATTAATTTGGAAGATTTAAAGAAGGCCATTAGAAAGGAAACTTGTTTGGTGTCTGTTATGGCTGTCAACAACGAAATTGGTGTTGTTCAACCATTAAAGAAGATTGGTGAAATTTGTAGAGCCAATAAGATTTTCTTCCACACAGACGCTGCTCAAGCTTACGGTAAGATTGAAATTGATGTTAATGACATGAACATCGATTTATTATCTATCTCATCTCATAAGATTTATGGACCAATGGGTATTGGTGCATGTTATGTCAGAAGACGTCCAAGAGTTAGATTAGATCCAATTATCACTGGTGGTGGTCAAGAAAGAGGTTTAAGATCTGGTACTTTAGCACCATCTTTGGTTGCTGGTTTTGGTGAAGCTGCTCGTCTTATGAAACAAGAAATGAAGGTATGTATTTTCCCAATTTTATTTCCTCCTCATGATTTTATCATTCTTTTTTTTTTTTTGATGAACATCATTGTAAATTAGTATCAAAATATATTAATCTCATCTTTTGCAATTCATTTGCATTATTTTGTTACAATGAATTCAAATAATTTATGCAAGGATCTGACAAGATGATAAAATGGTTTAGATTTGGACTTTTTCTTTTTTTTTTCTTTTACTAACATCTTTCTAGTACGATCAAGAATACATTCATAAACTCTCTGCTAAATTACAAGAGGGTTTATTAGCAATCCCATCTACCCAAGTCAATGGTAGTTTAAATCCAGAATCACAATACCCAGGTTGTGTTAACATTTCATTTGCCTACATTGAAGGTGAATCGTTATTAATGGCCTTAAAGGACATTGCATTATCATCTGGTTCTGCTTGTACTTCTGCTTCTTTGGAACCATCTTATGTCTTACATGCCCTTGGTGCTGATGATGCATTAGCACATTCATCTATTAGATTTGGTATTGGTAGATTCACTACCGAAGAAGAAATAGATTACGTCGTTAAGGCAATTCAAGAAAGAGTTGAATTCTTAAGAAAAATGTCACCATTATGGGAAATGGTACAAGAAGGTATTGACTTAAATTCGATTGAATGGAGTGGCCATTAAGGAAGAAAATCAGAATACTTCCAGAGACAGAATGTGTGTGTGAGAAGATACTATGAAGAACTAGTCAAGTAGTTTATGTTTTTTAGTGTATTTATTATCTATGTTATGACAGTTGTATATATGTATGTATATAATTATGACTCTTAGATGTTTTGTAGCAATTAGCAAACAGATTACTGCCATGTTGGTGCATTTAGCATCACGTGCATTCCTCCCGATACCGGCCCTTTTTTTTTTTTCAGAGCGAGTCACCGGTGAAAGTTTGGCGGACGTACGTATATAAAAACTATAGGTAAACCCCAAACGATTTTAGTTGACAATTTTTCAATTATACACTATTAATTAATTAATTAACTAATTATACATATTTATATATCACAAAAATGGCTACTGTTAAAACTATTACCGTCCTTCCAGGTGACCATGTCGGAACTGAAGTTTGCAATGAAGCAATTAAGGTCTTAAAGGCTATTGAAAAGAGTACTCCACATCAAAAGATTCAATTTGAATTTCTTAACCATTTAATAGGTGGTGCTGCCATTGATGCCACTGGTGTCCCATTACCAGATGAAACCCTTGATGCTGCTAAGAAGTCCGATGCTGTCCTTCTTGGTGCTGTTGGTGGTCCAAAGTGGGGTACTGGTGAAGTTAGACCAGAACAAGGTTTACTTAAGATTAGAAAGGAATTAAATCTTTACGCTAACTTAAGACCATGTAACTTTGTATCTGAAACTTTATTGGAATTATCTCCATTAAAGAGTGAAATTGTTAGAGGTACTAACTTTACCGTTGTTCGTGAATTGGTCGGTGGTATTTACTTTGGTGAAAGACAAGAACAAGCTGAATCAGAAGATGGTCAATCTGCTTGGGACACTGAAAAATACTCTGTTTCTGAAGTTACTAGAATCACCAGAATGGCTGCATTCATGGCTTTACAACACAACCCACCATTGCCTATTTGGTCTTTAGATAAGGCTAACGTCTTGGCTTCATCAAGATTATGGAGAAAGACCGTTGACAAGGTTATCTCTGAAGAATTCCCACAATTAACTCTTCAACATCAACTTATTGACTCTGCTGCCATGATCTTAGTTCAAAGTCCAAAGAAGTTAAATGGTATTGTTATCACTTCAAACATGTTTGGTGATATCATCTCTGATGAAGCATCTGTTATTCCAGGTTCATTAGGTTTATTACCATCTGCCTCATTAGCCTCTCTTCCAGATACCAACAAAGCCTTTGGTTTATACGAACCATGTCATGGTTCTGCCCCAGATTTACCTGCTAACAAGGTTAACCCAGTTGCCACTATCTTATCTGTCGCAATGATGTTGAGATTATCCTTAGACTGTGTCAAGGAAGCTGAAGCTTTAGAAAAGGCTGTTGGAAAGGTAATTGACAACGGTATCAGAACCGCTGATTTGCATGGTACTAGTTCTACCACTGAAGTTGGTGATGCCGTTGCAGCTGAAGTTGCAAAGATCCTAGCTCAATAGACGCAAATGAATATAAAAGATGTATAGCTTACATATAACGAATAATAATGTTAAAAAATATAAAAATATGTATATATATCCATGTAATGTTTATTAACTAATGAAATATAATAAAAAAAAAGTGAAAGACATAAAAGATATATTTAATCCTATTTATAATTTTATCGTTCCTCTCCGGTAATTATTTTGTTCATTTCCTTCCTAATTGTTTGGCCACTTCTTATGTAACTGGCCAAGTATATTAATGATGGACTTTGAGAAATATTAGTTTCTTTGACGTTGATTCTTGGTGATGCTAATGAATTTCTCTTCGTAACGGCGTCTGTTGCATCTTCATCTTCAAAATCAAATCTTAACTTACCTTCCAAGAGCTCTGATAAGTAACTTGTTGAATAAGCATTGGCAAGCAGATCTACTGAATCATTTGATTCATGCTCCTTCGGGTTCTTCTCGTTCAATTTATTCTCATCTTGAGCTTGATTATTTTCATTGGTAATTGTAGCTTCACTTGAAATTGAAGTGTTATTTGCATGGTGGTGATGGTATCTTTGACGTTTTACTTCTGTCTGTCTAAATGTTGGTTCAATCTCTGGCTCGTTATCTGAATTAAGGAAAGGTTGTTGTAATGGGTTTATAGGTTTATTAATAACAAGAAGTTCTTCCCTTGAAAATTCATCAGGAGAGTAAAAATCTTCTTCAGTGCTGACAGTACAAGTTGAACCCTTTCTTCTTGCTTCCTCGAGTTGTTCAAGGACAGTTTGCCTCTCTTGATGTACACTACTTTTGCTTGTATTAAAATCAAATCCAGCAGTTTCATCTTCATCGTCATCATCAATATAATCATCATTATCATCTTCAGTGATTACCTCAAGATGAGCAAATTTAGCATCAATTTCTTTACCAAATTCTTCCATAATTTCAGTGGAGTTTAATGAATGAACAGATGGATCTCTCTTCAAACTGCTAATATTACTTGAAGTAACAGAGCTTACTCTCAAACCTTCAGGTGCTTTTCCAGAGATAATTCTTTGTTGGTAAAGTTGTGAAATATCAGCAGGATCGATGGTTGATCCATGAGAAACATTCCTCGATTGAGTCTTCACTTCAGAGTATACACTTATGACATCTTCAGTATCCATATTAGCGTCTTCTTTCAAAGCATTTATTTCGGCATTGAAAAGAGAAGAGTTTTCCCTAGTTATGGTTACCCAGTTTGTTTCTCCATCTTTATAAAGGTCTGTTTGTAATGATTTTGAAAAATCTGAATCAACCAACTTGTTTAATCTGTGACGATAACTGTAACTATGTAACCCATCCAAAACAAGAACATTCTCTTCTGTTAATGACATATGCTTCTTTGAAAGGATTGATTTACTATCGTTAGAGCCTCCTCCTCTCTGCTGTGGTCCTCTATATGGTTGAGCAGTAACATCCGATCCAATGCTAATGTCTCCTATTTCAGCACTTTGAGGTTGAATAACTGTGTACTGGTTCTTTCTAGGTGGTGGAAGTTGGATATTTGGCGTAGAAACTACTTCTTGTACGGTTGTAACTTCTGGGACTGGTGTGCTATCGGAAATAATAGTGTTATTGATGTTTCCATCAACTTGATAATCTGTGTTATTATAGTTTGAAGCTTCATTGAAAGGGCCCATAAGAGAGTGGCCAAGAGATGGATCCCTTTGAGCTTGAATCTCTGGAATTGTATGTTCACTGTGTCTCTTTATTATTGGTAGTGGCGTATACAAGTGGTCCACCTCTGGATATTCCACGTTAGGTTCACCAATAGTAGACATTTTGGAAGGTAAACGTTGTTCGAGAATTTTCTTGGACTCTGCAGGCTTTGAATGTAATTGAACTGGTCTTAATTGGTTCTTCTTCTCTAATGGAATCTGGGTTACCTTTTGACTTTCAATTGCAGTCTTTTGGTGGTGTTGTGAGCTTGGTTTACTCCCACTGATATTTGAATAATTTTTAATTTCCTTTGATGACTTGAAAAGACCTCCAAATAATTTACGGAAGAAACTCTTCTTTCTCTTTTTAGAAGGAGGACTAGTCGTATTAGCCTGAGAATCTTGTTGAATTTCTTCTACATTTCTCTTTTTTTGTCCAACTGGTGGCCTGTTTGATGTCTTGTTATATTTTTCCACGTAGGCTTCAGGAATTGAATGAACCATGGAAACATTCATATTACTTGCCCTTGTCATGACACTTCTGGAATCATCGTCTAAACTGAATCTTTGTCTGGCAATTGCGTATTCACTATTAACAAAAGATTGTAAATAGAAATCAATATCCGATGCATAACTCTCGATTAAATTATTTCTTAGAGGTTCATTGTAAAAATTGATATATGATTTAAACCCTGCAGAAATGGTTTCCAATATGAAACTCTGCAAGTCATCACATTCAATTATTTCATTCAATTTGAAGCTTTCAATCCTGTTGTAACCTTCGATATGAATTTGATGATCATTGATGAATGAAGCATTCATAATCATAAATATACTCTTATTTTCATTAAAATATGAAATTATTTGTTGTTGGGTTAAATTGAGGAATAATGCAAAAGGTGATTTACATTTTTCTTCTGGATATATTGATAATTCATGAGCAGTAGAGTACATAGTTAAACTTTGATCTTTAACAGTTTTAAAAAGATGGAATGGTTGATTTTTATTTAATATCTTAGCCTTGTTTATCAATTCAATAATAACTTGAGATCCATCACCGGCATCCTTATTCCTTTTAACTTCCCTTTGTAAAACTTTATAGTTTCTACTGAATGAAGTGGTTATAGGCTTTGCTTCTCCTAATTGAATATCATCTTTAAAACCTTCACTAGAAGTAATGAAAAATCTCAAAAATTCATCTTCATTCCCACCCTTGTATGAACTAACAATTACCTCATTGATATCACACCAACAATTTACTTCCATTTTTGGTAAACCTTCTGGTAATGGCTTTTCATTAACCAAAGCATGCATTAAGATATCAGAGATAGATATCATTTTAATTTTTTCATCTCTCTTTGTCGTTGATTTCCTTCTTTTCCTTTCACTAATCATCTTGGAAGTATATTCTTGATCCTTTATACTTAAGAATAAAAGATGATCAGAAAATATAATTAAAATATCAATAATTTCATTTTCATATCTTGGTTTAACATTTTGTAATTCATAAATTCCAACAACCTTTCTTGATAGCCAACCATATTGTAATTCAATTGGCCAATGCGATGTAACTTCAGTTAAGATTTTACCAGTTGGTGTAAAAATTCTTTGTCTGTTAATAGTAGACTCTTGTTGACTAATATCTTCAAATCCAAAGGCATTGACAACTTCAACTGCTGACTTGTAGTATATATCGATAGATTTCATATAAGTTGGGTCATTTTTCATAGATATAGAAACCGCATCAAATAATCTGCTTAAAATAAGCCTTATCTTTGATAATTCTAAAAGTGAACCACAAACAATAGAATCAATCTCTCTAATTGTGTAATTCCCTCTATTGACTTGTTCATTTTCAAATATCTTTTCCTTATTCTTTTCATAAAATCTATTTAATTTTGTTCCAAAATTCTTTAAATTTGCTTCATGTCTAATGAATGGTTTATAAAAATAAGGTAAAACAATTCCCATAGCCTTAAATATTTCCAGAGGTCCAAATTTAGCAGCTTTAACCAATGAATCAAGTAGAATACAATTAATTCTAGTAACTTCATCGATTGTTGGTGGTAACACTTGGTTTATCTTGGAAATACCTGCATTGGAAGCAGCTGATAATACATTAATTCTCAACGGTATAATAAAATCCTGTAAGAGTGATACAAGTCCCATGGTATAATTTGTTTGAATAGTTAACAACTCGTCGACTATAGATGAAATAAGTGGATGCTTTGATAATTCAGAATCATAAGGGTTTTTTGTCGCCGTTGTATTCAAACTTGGTGGTTTATATATAATTTCTAATGATTCAGGGGAATATTCTAACAATGGATCAAATAATTGATCCAATTGGTTTCCTAATAAGAAAACTAGTTTATTATTTTCTTCGATAGTTATTTGGTTCACATTAGTTGGAGCATTGTCATACACTATATCAAGGACCAATGAACTTATTACCTGTTGTTGTAATAAACCCATCTCTAATATTTGTAAACCAAGGCTGTATGGTTTCTGTTCAGTTATCAATTTCATGTTATTAGCTAAATTCCCAGCGGTAGTTTCATCCCAATGCAGTTTCATTATATGATCACCATAGGCAGAATTTGCAATTCTATTATAATTTTTTAAGTTCGATATAGCCAATGCCCTTCTGACGTTTGACTTCTGGTAAATTGGTAATAAATTTTCACAACTTGGCCAAAATCTAGATCTTGCATCCAAAATCAAGTTTTCATATGTTATAGATCCAAATTTTGTAAATGAAGTGGTACAAGTCTTACCGGTAGTAGGGTTTTCATATACCATTATTATTACATGGCCGAAAAAGGAATCTTCACTGTGGAAATAAGCTGCATGTGGGAAGATTTTTAACCATTCTTGATTATCCTTAAAAGATTCATCGTAGACTGATGCCTTAGCCTGTGCATGTTTATTATTTATATTACTGATATTACCGGGTTGAGCTAAAAGTAAATTAAGCCTTATTCCTCCAGATATTTTTGATTGTATCTCTGTATCTTGTAAATATGTTGTAACAGGCACAGATGGTTCGATAATTGTATCATTTGTACCAAGTAGTGGGATATGATGCTCTCGAGAAGCATACCTCTTATACACATCCATAATGATAATCTCCTTTGTATACGTTCTTCTTTATTGGAGTTTTAACCAGAAATGAGAGGCTAAGTATAAAAGAAACAGAAAAAGATTACGATGCTGTTTTTTTTTAAGGAAAATAAAAAGTCTGGGTTCCTCTTTCTCTCTTATGTAAATAGTAGGTTTCCCTTTTGTTTTGTTGCAGCTTTAAACAGTAAAAGGTAAACATTACACAAAATTTGCAAAATCTGTCATAAATTTAAATGGTCACGTGTTTTTTTTCAATAAAGGTAGTAGTTCAAATATAAGATTAGAATGAAGAGATGAATCGATAGAGAAATAGTACTTATTTATAATACCATGATGCCGGTTAGTTGGTGAATCTTCAGCTTAATTTATTATAAATAATTTCCTTCATTCTCTTTTTCACAACTACGTACCCTATTCCCCCCGTTAAGACTTCATACATTTCACATATATATTACCCAAAGCCCAATTCATATTACTAAATAGTATGTGTTCCTCTTTTTATTTCTTTTCTTCTTTTGTTTCATCTTTAACTAAATGTTACCGTTTTCTTGTCAACTGGAACCCCATCGGCTCCAATTCCATTGTCTTGTAATTCCTGCTGGAAATATCTAAGCCTTGCCAGGTCAAATGACTGGTTATCCCTCTCCATAATTTCTCTAATTGCCACAGTAGCCGTCTCCAGAAGTCCATCTCTAGAGTCACCACTGGATATATTAGAGTTCAAATCAAACGTTGAGCTAGTTAATCCATTTTCAATATCCAGTTGGAACCCTACCGCGTTATATCTTGAGCGCGTTCTATACCTATCATGCCATTGAGCTATTCTATTTCTATAGTGAAATATTATCAAGCATCCAACAATAATAAAGAATATTAAAATATGGTGCGATTGAACGTTATCAAATATGACGCTATAGTCATCCCTCCAAGTTGGAGTGGGGATATCAACATCAATCTCGTCTTCATCAACTGAATTGTACATAATCTAAAAAAAATTTTGGTTCTATTTAAATAAAGATAAAGGAATAGATAATTATTTTATGTGGATTTTTCTCCCTATTACCTGAAGATAGTAAGCATTCTCACGTGCGAAGCGCTGCGCGCGTGCGCACGCGCGGGGACAGTTTACTTAGCTTCATCAATATCTGTATTCAGTGCTCATCACCTTATTTAGATCTTATTTTTTTGAATATTCGTAAAGTTTATCATTAATTCAATTAGTTTGAATAGCAGTATAGGATAATTTGTTTTTATTTTTATTTCTTTTGGCTTTCGCCAGATGCGTTTGATAAGGGAATAGTTGAATAAGTGAAGCATGTTACCAAAAAGATTGATCTATAAACCTTTCCACTTCATTAACTTAGTACCAGTAGGTCAAGTTTGATCAAAGCCAAGTACTTAGGAGAAGAAATGTGCTTTTCTAATAACATCAGTGGTGTTATGATGCTTCCCCTTTGTGAATAGCACTCCACTAGGGCCACTAACCTTGGGTCACAATTATAAAGAGTTTTGGCTTTACCATGAGTACACACAACCTTCAATTGTATTATCTGTTTGTGTCCACCAGAAAAAAATATGTCATACACATGATACTTACCACTAGATATAAGGAAGAGGTATACAAAGTTATACTTTATTTTTTATTTTTTTTTTGGAACTGAAGTGAATATGACTATATGTGAAAAATGTTTATGTCATAATCTAGTCAATTTTTCAACTTTATCGAATGATTTAGTTGATAGACATCTCAATTTTATGGTTTACAATATCCTATTTTGTACATATCTCTAAAGATATACATATGGAGATAGAGAGAAGAGATATAGTACCTTGATGAACATTTTATTTGATTTGATTTGATTGATATGGTTGAAAAATTATGAATAGCTGTTCAGCTCTTTTTCTTTTTCTCTTCAGACTCATGCATACTTTAAAAGATTATTTTTTATTCCCCCACTTTTTCAAAAGCATAAAGTTGGGAGTGTGGGGCTGATGGTTTTTTTTTTTTTTTTTTTTTGGTCTTACTTCATTGTCATTTTCAAAGTAATATCAATGACACTCTTCTTTAAGGAATAGAAATGATTTCTAATATAAATATGGATGATGAAAGATACGTTTGCAAGGTTGAAGGTTGTGGGAAGAGTTTTTCAAGAACTGATCACCTTGCACGTCACACTATGATCCATGCTCCGAGGATTTTATACCCTTGCAAAGAAGTCGGTTGTAACAAGACTTTTCTTAGAAAAGATGTAAAGGAAAAGCATGAAGCAAGACATAAGTTAAGGAAAAAGGAAACAGTTAAGAGAAAAAAGTTGAATGTACGTTCAGAAAAGGTTTTGGCTCTGGCTCTGGTTCTGGCTCTGCCTGCTCTTTTACCTGTTGTTGGTAATTCTGATGAAAGTGAACCTTCTTCTGGTGCTGATATTAAAAGGGATATAATCCTGGGTAGGGATTCTCTTTCTGCAGTAAATGCTTCACTCTCCAATACTTATCATTCCCCATTTGTTCCAAATATGTTGAGTTATCCTGAAAATCTGATAATAAATCAACTTGAACCGTATGATTTAACCCAATGGTTATTCAATGACGAAGAATTTTTAAGTCAAAGTAATAAATCCAGTCCAACTAATTATTTACATGAATTTGGTCAAGCCGATAAACTACTTGAAGATGCGTTTTGTATTCCAAAGAGCTTTTCACCCGCAAATCATGCCAATGTTAATGATGAAATGGTTACGAAATTGATTTCTTTTGTACCAGAACTTGCAAATAAACCATTTGGTATAATCCAAATTGAAAGGTGTTTAGAAATATTTTGGTCCGTATGTCAAGTTCAATTCCCAATTTTACATAAACCTTCATTTAGCACTACAACGGCTCATCCATTCTTGGTACTAGGTATGATCATGATTGGGGCTGGTTTGGTAAGATGTACTGAGATGGAAGAATCTCAAATATTTCAAACCAACGAAATTGCATATGATATTGCTGAAACTATTGCTGTACCATTAAGATGGCTTATTCTTTCATCAGATGATTTTTGTTCACCTCCAAAGGCATGGATTGTACAATCTTTAATTATCCTTGAAATTTATGAGATTTTATTTTCAACAAGAAAATTACATCAAAGAGCATATTTACATCATGGATTGAAAATCCAATTATTAAGAAGAAGTCGTCTCTTGGGTGGTGATCCACTGAATCGATCTAATGATTATAAAGAATTGGCTGAAGGAGGAACCGATTTATGGAAAAATTGGATTGAATTAGAATCCTTAAAAAGAGCAGCATTAGTATCATTTTATTTAGATACCATTCATGCAACCATTTACGGTCATGAAATTGTCTTATTTGCTCATCAAATTAAATTACTGATGCCTTGCGATGATATGGTTTGGGAAATGTCTAATATTGATATAAATAATTTCCCTCCTCAAATAGAAACCCCAAGTTTCATATCTGCATTAACAAAGTTATTACATCAAGAAAATCTTGAAATTAGTCCTTTAGGTAAAAAAATTTTACTTGCTGGATTATTAACCATAAAAGTTCAAATGGAACAAAAGGATTTGGAAATTACATTTTTGGATTGGAAACCAGTGAAGGAATCATGGAAAGATACTATTTATAAAGCAATTGAAGTATGGAGAGATGATATATGTCATGAAGATTGTCGTGATACAAGAAACTGTTTCTATTTATCATCATCTTGGAACTCTGAAATGCTCCCAAGTTCATTTTCAGTAATGAATACCCAATGTAAATTCCCAATATATCATTTAACTCAAACTTTTATGACAATTAAACAGTATGATTGTATAATTTATGTTGGTGCATCGAAAAGAATGGATGTAAAGACCACAGATAAAGACTATAAAACTGTTGATAAGAGAATTAAGGCTTGGTCCACCTCATATAATGGTAGAATATCGGTTTTGCATTGTTATATCTTTTTAAATGAAATGTTATTTGATGGTGACAAAAGGTTGGTTTATGATCCATCAAGAGATCCTTTGTTTCATAGGCCAAATATAGTTGCCCTGTCGTTGTTTGTGATATGGGCATATAATTTTAGCTTAGATGGACCTGAGTCACACATTTATGGGAAATCTGTTTCAGGTACTGATTCATTTGAAGAACAAGGTTATGATTATTTAAAGAGAATAATTGATTCCTTGAAAACAGGTAGCAATCAAAATGTTATTTCAAATAAATCTTTAGGTTATTATGCTGAGATATTACCAAATATTAAAGATAAACATTATATGATTGGATTTTTGTTGTTATTTATGCATAAATTTAAGGAAAGTCAATCTGAAATTTGTAAAGAATATGGTGGATTGATAGAAAATTGTATAGAAAGAAGTATGGGGAAAGAGAATGCGATAGCAAATTAGGGAATTAAAAGGATATAATTAAAAATAATATACAGAAAATTATTTATATATATGTAAACTTGTATAAACTTGTACCCTTTCCCCTTTCATACTGAATTTATTATCTTCTTATCTGATATCTTTCTGATATAGTCTACTTGTCACAGCTAATAACAAATAATATATATTCCACTATTCTAACTTTGAGCTCTTCTCTAAATTCAAAAACAAGCCAATTTCTAAACTAAACTTATATACTTCGAAAATTTCCTTCCCTATTCATATCCCTTATTCTCAACCGGGCCAGTCCACATTTGTCGTCAACCTTGCCATCGTACATTATTAATCAACATGGTCAACCGAGCTTTAAAGCACCAGGTTGTTTAATTGATCGGCATCCATCCTGCAGAGTATTTGCAGCCAAGGCTGCATACTACATCCTATATCATAGCCTGCACAATATCACTCCCTCTTTCGTCAGACACTGACGATGTACTCATCTCAGAACAGCCTTAAACCTCTTCAATGTCCTCTTCTGAGACATCTCTGTTGGTAACTAGCGCATTAGCATTGGGTATCAACAGCTCATGTAAACTTTATGAAACCCATTGCATATATCAATCAAATGTAACTGTTCTAGCATGTCCAGGTCTACACTTTTCCTTTCTTTGTATGTACCTAGGATTGCCGATAATTCACTGGCTCTGTGGTTCTTGGTGTCACCCATAAGACTCTGAACATTCTCATATCATACATACTTTCGATATATAAATATATATATATTTCTTTATTTAAACTATAACAATCCTAATTCTAAAAGCTTGTTACCAATGCAGAGGAAATAATAATCAGCATAAACTAACCCGTGATCAGCATGTCTAAGAATAGCATGTTCATTGTTATTCATAGTTGAATGATTTAAAATAGTTTCATACTCCTCATCAAAAATAGATCCATCTGTTTTTAGATTTGACTCAGGGTTATAAGCAAACTTAATAGTATCACCAATTAATTTAACAGCAGCATCTAAATACTTAGTCTCATTGGTATGTTCATAGATTTTCAACATTCCAAGTGCAGCAACGGTTGCAGCTGAAACATCCTTAGTTTCCTTTGTTGGAGCATCAAAATCCCATCCCGGGACACCATCTTCAGGTAATCTACTTAAAAAATAATCAGATGCATTCTTTGCCACTTCGAGAAAGTGTTTATTTTTTGTCCATACATATGAATCTGCAAATCCCATGATTGCCCAAGCTTGACCTCTTGACCATGCTGACTCGTTGGCATATCCTTGATGAGTAAATTTCCCTTGAACACTACCAGTCTTTTGATTATAATCAACAACATGATAACATGACCAATCCTTTGGGTTTCTAAAATGATTCTTTAAAGTGGTTTCTGCGTGTTGAGTTGCAATTGATGCAAAACGTAAGTCACCTGTCTTTGATGAGACATAATATAATAAATCCAAGTTACACATATTATCAATGATAACTAAATAATTATCTTCTTCTTTAGTAAATGATTTACCCTTACTAAAAGATTTATCCCAACTTCTAATGCATCCAACTTTTTCATCAAATCTACTGGCTAATCCATTGGCGGCATTGATTAAAACGTTTAAACTTTCAACCGTTCCATAAAGTTCATGTTCTCTAATAAATGATGGACAAATAAGAAATCCAATATCATGTGTATCAGTTCTCTTTGATTCACCGATTAGATTAGCAGACCACCATCGTGATGCAAATTGAAGTTTTAATGGATTCAATTTATCAACCGGGAAATTAGAAGGATATTTTTCACTTCTTTCAAGTAAGGCATAAAGTGATCCAGGAAAGAACCCTGAAGTCCAATACTCAATGTCCTTATATTCATATTTCCCATATGCATATTCAGGGAACTTGGTTGGAGGCTTGCCATCGTTCAAATTTTTACTAGCAACTCCCCATATTTTAGCAACGGGTGAATCTCCGAGAAGATGGTTTTTAATTTCATTCAAAATTTGATCGGTTGACATGTTTTGTTAGGTGGTATTTGATTGGGTTGGATTATAATATTTTTATTTTTTATTACCGTCGTCAGTACTTTTTATACTATCATGCTAGAATGTTGATCTCATCGTCGTCACCTGAAGATGTCATGACCTTGTGGGAGTTGTTTAATCATTTACTGGTGGGGGAGGGGTGCCGCGTCAATTTAGACTTTTAGGTAGCCTCGAGACAAAAGGTGTCGCAATTCTACCCCGCGCGCGCGATCAAAAATTTACCGCTAAAACCTTATTTTTAATTTTTGCATTTATACATAATTGGATTTCGCACACTCTCTTTATACATATCCAAACAGGTAACTTTATGTCTACCCAAACCTCTTTCAATACAATTTCTTAACAAATTTGAATATTTCCTTCCAATTTCCCAATTGGAATTCTTGAAACTTTCATAAAAAAATTTTAGTAATCCAACTATATGGTTCTTATTTTCAATAGTTCGTAATATGTCAGCGTATACTTTAATTTTTTCATGATGATCGATATCTTGCTGGTGAATTACAGCATCGAAAAGTGAAAATTTGATCCTTTTGAGGTAACTATGAGCATCTTCTTTAAATTCAATTCTTGTATTATCAACCTCAGACTGGGCACCTTCAAGTGAGAAATTATAAGCAAATATTACTAACACTGCGCTGATAATAATATTCTTCCGATAAAGGAAGAATTCTGAATATGGATCATAGGTAGAATTTAAATCATTAACAAGTAGTATTTCGAAAAGAAATAAGTATGCGTGGATTACGCTTACTCTTCCATGATTACTACCAGACAATCTCTTAATCCTGTTACTAACGACATTGTATTCCTCTATTTTTGTTATTGTGACATTCATTATACTTGGGGCACCAGCGTAAGTAATATAATCAAAGTGACATATTCTTAAGTTAATCTGCGATATATGGTATAAACCAAACTTACATCGCTTATCTTCTGGACGGTAGCATTAATTCGATCTCACTTCGCCAGACGTCTATAGCCAAAGAAATGGTATCCTTCCATGTATCACATTCTTTATTACATAATCTAAGATCCGTTTGCGTCATCTGGAACACATTTAAAATTCCTCCAAGTAACACCTCTTTACCCAACGAAGAAGTTTCCACCTTTGCCCTTTAAGAATTCTTCTAAGCTCTGAATGGAAATTCTTAGTAGAAACCACTGGTGAAAGTAAGGAACTTGAAGTATCATCAAATTCCCAAAGGGAATCATCACATGGAAGAGATATATTAATTTGATGAGCATATAAGATAACCAGGTGTTCATAAACTATCGCATGAACGGTATCACGGTAAAATGCCATATAAATTGCTCGTTTCATTGACTCTGATTCAATCCAGGTTTTCCAAATAATACTGACATCATCTTCTCCATTGCCCTTTTGTAAATTACCACTTAAAATTGTACTTTTCCGTAATAATTGAATTTTAATCCCTTTGAACATATATGCTCTTTCATATAATGCTCTGGTTGTACTTGTTATCTCATAAGTTTCTAAAATTAATAAACATTGAACAATCCAAACTTCAGTAGATAGTTGACAAATCGGATGATAATTAATTAATTATAAGGGTTCGCAATTGAATCTGCTAATAACTTTGGATGAATAATTTTCAATATCTGTTTTGCCTTGACATTGTATTTGATAATAATGCACCAAACATAATCATGCATAATAATAGTAAAGGTTCAGAATTTCTTGTTGAAAATGATGGTTTGTGTTGTATTGGATATTGGGGATGATACTTACCAATAAATTTCAATAAAATATTCTAATTTGGAAATTTGGAAATTTGGATTTGTTGATAAACTGGAATTAATCTTAAGAAGGATTAGAAAATAGACTCGTTAATGTATTTACGCTCATGAACATAAGGGAAATTTGGTGGTATTGAGATCATCTTCTAGAAATTGAAAAGATCGCTCACTAAAGCGTGAACAATCGGGGTAATGGTTACCAACAGCGTCGTCAACATCTTTATTGTCGTCAAAGAAGTATACTTTAATTTAGTCAAATGGTGATAAGAAATGGGGTTCTTTAAATATATTCAAAGATCCAGTGTGACTCTTTGGAATGGTATTGGTAGATTGAGTAACTGGTATGACTGGCTGCGTCAATCGTACGGTGAAGACTTCTGAAACAGCGGGAGCCTCTGGAATGATTGGTATATATGGCTGTGTCAATGGTACGGTGATATCTTCTGAAACAGCGGGTGCATCTGGAATGGCATTGGCTAATGTTGTAACTGGTATTACCGGCTGTACTGTGGAAACTTCATTTACTGCTGAACCCACTGATACTACTTTTGCAGCTAGGTTTAGTGCGTCAGTTTGAGAATTCCCTTCAACGTGATAAGATAAGATACTGTTAGAAAGAAGATCTTAAATATTCATCGCGTTCGAGTGGACTCTATGCATTTCACCAATATATTCACTTTCTTTTTGTTTCTTATGCTTCAATGTATAGTGCCTTGCTCTCCCATCACTTCGGGAAACGAAAGACTAAAATCAGTGCAATAAAACCTCGTATTATAGGTTGACTCATGTCGTCTCACGAGATCACTACGGCTATAACTTTTGCCACAGTCGAGTATGAGCATTTATAGTAATCGTTATCATTCATGTCCTTCTTTTTTAGAAGAGACGAAGAGGAAGAAGAAGAAGATGTAGAAATTTAATATAATTCCTATTACTCAAGGGTTACACTTTTTGACTCTCCCGCTATATTGAGAAATTATCACATTTTTTTAACTTCCTTGTTATCTGACTCTGATCCATCATTAATCTGCTTTGTTGTATTGGTACAGATACTAGAGATGTTGGGTTTGCTTGGTTGACCCCCTGAAAGAAGAGTCATGGAGATTGTGAATTTTTGGACTTAGAAGACATGGGATTTTCGAATTGTTTCGTTTGCAATACGACTAGTAAGATTTGATGACAGATACGTAAATACTCTAAGTCTTTTAGAACTTGTATAACATGTAGCACAATCACATGATTAAATTTAGTTGGGGGATTCTGCAACGTCACCACTCTACTACTTAAACTTCAACTGTTAATAGCTTAAGTCTTAAGAACCTAATACCTCTTGAGCCACCTTCTAGTCTAAAACCCAAACACCATTATACAACCACGCAAAAGATGGTTCAATCGGCTTTTTACTCAAATGGTTGCAAAATCTTGTTTGAGAAAATTACCACTTAGATACATGCATGAAACCCTAATTTATGTGCCGGGTCAAGAATGGGGGAGGCTGTATAACAGGATAATGGCTTTTTACCGGGACCAGACATATATAGGCAGTATATAACTTAGATAGCTAAATATATGTATTAGATAGAAAAAAATGTATATGTTTTTATTTAAAAAAAATACCTTCAGGTCTTACCTTAGTAGCATCCCATACTTCTCCAACTAGTGCTCTTCTCTTTCTTTTATGATTTCTCTTCTCTTTGGGAAGTGGTTGCAAAAGGTGGCGACTTGCGGTTTTTACAACCATTTCAGCTTTTTAAAGGAGGTACCATATTTTGAAATGGAAATAAATACCCCATTCCCCTATTAAAAAAACCATTATCCCTTATCCTCTTTGATAGATTTATACGTATATTGCAAGTAATATATAAGGTAAAATTGATATTTTTACTGGCTATCTTAGAGGTTTTATTTTTATATTATATTTGTAAAGGAAAAATCTATAAAGTTTGCTCAAAATGAAGTAAAGCCTTAATTGGTCCATCATACTTTTTATAAGCAGCAAGGTTAGCAGGTTTACTTAATGGAGGTCTTCCTGAAAATGTCTTCCCATAACCATAAATTTCATGAAGTGCATGCTTGACCCCAACAACATTCAATTCACTAATCATTAAATTGGTTTGAGTTACTAAAAATTGTAATTCTTTAGCCTTTTCGATTTCTCCAATCAGATACAATCTAAAGAGTTCCAACATAGATTTTGGGAATATTCCTGATAGACCATCAATAGCTCCAGTGAGTCCAATGGAGAGTGCAGGAATTAAAACTTGTCCAAGTCCAGTAAGAGCTCTAAAATCATTCTCTGCTAATTGTTTATTTTGACCCAATAAAGTGTACATGGATAAGTTAAAGTGTGTCAACTTTACACCAACAATATTGGGATGTTCAGATAATTTAACAAATGTTTCATATTCAATGTCAACTCCGTTACATACATTTGGATAATTGTAAATAATAAAAGGTAAAGCAGATTCATCAGCAATCTTAACAAAATAATCAATAATACCTTGTTGACTAATTAAATTAGGTCCAAAAAACCCAGGAACTAAAACAATCAAGAAATCAGCACCAGCTTCAGCAACTAACTTGGATTCAGTAATAACATCTTTATAACTTTGAGGAGAAACACCAGCAATAAGTTTAAATTTTTTATCTGGAATGGCATTTCTTAACTCTTTAATAGCAGAAACTCTTTCTGTCATTTCAAGATTTGATGCTTCACCCATTGATCCAGAAACTACTAAACCTTGAATTCCTGCCTTATACAACATAGAAGCATGTTCTAACTGAGTTTCAGTGTCTACAGAGAAGTTAGCATCATCGAGAAAGTAAGTTGGGATTGGGGTATAAATGCCCTTTGGTAAAGTGAGATCTGAAACTGTCATTGTTTAATAATAATATTAAGGTTTTAAGTTAAAATTTAGTTTTTGGTAAATTACTGGTAAAGAGAAAGAAGAAAGAAAGTGGAAAGAAAGAGGAAAGAATAACTAAAAGTACTTTAGCTTAGCTTAGCTTAGTCCAACACATTGTATATCTGTCTACTCTCCTCCCCCACCAAATTTTAAATAAGATCTATATATTTTGTAGAAATTGTGGAGAATTTTTTATGGTGGGGGGGGAGGGGGAATGGGTTGGTTTGGCTATTTTTTAAGATTAGCTTTTTTTTTTATTTTTTGATAGGCTATTTCGATTTATTGTTCCTGGGGTTTTTCTTTCGATGCTTCGTAAAAAAATGGTGGGGGTGGGGAAATCAAGATCCCGGCGCCGATTTTGCTGATCATTTGAATGGAAAATATTAAGAACTAACTGATAGTCACGACTGGCATGGTAACGGGATCTTAAGAAATCGAAATATTATATATTTGGCAAGAATCTTTGGTTTTTTAAAAGATTCAAATTATGTATAACATTAATCAACCCATAAGATATAATAAATAACACGGTGGAATATGAACGAAAACAGCTCATCAGAAGGTATTGATAAATACCAAACTCAAATCTCAGGTAATTCGGTAGAGCTCGGTGTAGATGCTAGTCCTCTTACTTTAGAAGACGTGTGTCCTAAGTTAGATAAAGGTTGGTGGAGATATGGTCACTTGGTTAGGTTAAATTTCCATTTGGCTGGTGCAGTTTGTACTTTAGTTGCTGGTGGTTTTGATGGTACTATGATGAATAACTTACAATCTTTACCAAGTTGGAAAGCTTACTTTCATAACCCAACTGGTGCTGCGCTTGGTACTTTAAACGTATGGCTGTCAGTTGCAGCACCATTTGGATTTGTCTTTTGTATTTTATTTGCTGAATATCTTGGAAGAAAGAAGATTGTTTTACTTGGTAATTTTATTCTTATTTTAGGAGCCTTTCTTCAAGGATTTGCTCAAAATATCCCAATGTTTATTGCAGGAAGATTTTTCATTGGCCTTGGTGGTATTTCTGTTTATGGTGCTGCTCCATTATTGAGTGAAACTGCTTATCCAACTCAAAGAGCACAACTTACTAGTTTTTTGGCCGCATCATTTCCCTTGGGATCTTTCACTGCCGCTCTTGTAACTTGGGGTCCTTATAATACATCAATGAGGAATAATAATTTATCTTGGAAATTACCATCTCTTTTACAAATAGTCTACCCAATTTTTTCAATTATTGCAGTTTACTTTGGTCCAGAATCTCCTAGATGGCTTATTGCAAATGGTAAAGAAGACGAAGCAAATGCAATTTTAGTTAAATACCATGGTGGTGGTGACTCCGAAAGTCCACTTGTTAAATTTGAAATCTCCGAAATTAAAGCTGCAATTGCATTGGAAAAATCTGTCAAGGTTCAACCATGGAAGGAATTCTTTAGAACTAAGGCTAATCGTCATAGATTGGCAATTATTTGTTCATTACCAGTTATGCAACAATTCTGTGGTAATGCTTTAATTTCTTACTATTTAACTCTTATCTTAGATAACGTTGGATTTACCAAAACTACTGATCAATTGAAGATTAACCTTGGTTTAACTGCTTACGGTTTGGTTTGGGCTTATGTTGTTTCAACTATTTGTGGTAGATTTAAGCGTACAAGATTGCTAATGACAAGTTATGGTTCAATGTGTTTCTTCTTTACAATTTGGATTATTCTTCAGGCACTTAATCAAAAGAAAGATTTTAAAGATAAACCATTGGGTATTGCAATCATTGCAATGATCTATTTGTATCAAGGTTGTTACCATATTTCCACTCCAATTGCTGTTACTTATGCCACCGAAATATTACCATTCAATTTAAGAGGTCGTGGTTTTATTATTTACCAAATGTGTGGTACAATGGCTGGTTATTTTAACACTTATGCTAACCCAATTGCCATGGCTGCCATTGAATGGAAGTATTATATTGTTTGGTGTGTTTGGTTATGTGTTCAAGTTTGTATTGTATACTTCTTTTTCCCTGAGACTTATGGACATGCCTTAGAAGAAATCGCAGTTGTATTTGGAGATGAAGTCACAGATATCCGTAATGCTGGTACTGAAGCTATTCACTATGTGGACAAGCCTGTTGTCAGCCACGTCGAAGTATCAGTACCTCAAAAGGCTTAATTCAAAATAAAAGAAAAATTAATAAATTAAATGAATTATTGAATGATTTCTTAAAAAAGTTTTCTTATCTACTCTCTTCATGTTTTTTTAAGCATTGATGTATTAAAATAAATAAAATTCTTTTACAAAACTGTAGTCATATAGAGATAATTTAATGATTTAGTCTAAGAAAATTTAATAATCATTGATATTGGAAAATGAATATTGGCTGCAAAAATAAAAGAAGACAACAAATGAATACTGGTAGAAGCCAGGCAAACTTGAAAGTGGTTCTATTGGAGAATACCACCACCAAAAGGTATTTCTTAATATTATTAAATGCACTACTGGCGGCTATCCTCACTCTGTTTTTCTGCCGTCCTGATATTTAAAACATATATTGTTCTATAAATGCCTTATAAGGCTATTATGTACTCTGTAGTATCCACTCAGACAACAAGGAATCACCCACTGAGCCACACATCAAACGACGAGGCTGCTTGTATCTCAACGTTTCAACTCTCTGATACAATCTTACTTACTTCTTGTAAGAGGAAATACATTGACGTACACCAAACGGTAGTATGGGACTCGATACATACTAGAACCCCATATGTGTTTGTTTTCACGATTCGAACCCAGGTTATTTACTTTTAATATCGTATGTCCGAAATGTAACACCCTTATCGAATGCTCTATTGTTTTTTTGAACTCAAATATATAGTCAGAGTCTAAAGCTATAAACACCTGTTCATTTAATCAGCTAGGACATTGGAAGGACTTGATGTCTAATGGATCGCAGTTACTTCGGGTTATCAGGCTTTGGCAGGAGCCCATATGGGATTCTACTTGCGTATTTCGCTGTCAAATTTATGCACAATCTCGGATCATGTAAACGCGCGGCGCGCGCATGCTCATGCAACTGCTGGCGTAGTTGTCCCCAAATCATGGCTCAAGATTTTGGTGGGGGAGTTCAATTCTCGGTGGGGGAGGGGTTGAACGATGTGATGGGTTACAACTTTTTCTAGTTATATATAACACAATATTATTCTTCATTATATAAACTATATTATTATTTCTATCATTAATAATATTCTAAACTATGACCCCTCAAATGTAAGTACAAAAGATTTTTGAATTCTCCTCAATAAATATTAACATATGGTAGTTCAACTGAAGTTTTCAAGCTTTCAACTGGTACCTCAATCCCTGCAGTTGGGTTAGGTACTTGGCAATCAACTGACGATGAAGTTTACAGTGCTGTAGTTTCTGCAATTAAGGCCGGTTACAAGCATATAGATGCTGCATCGGGCTATGGTAATGAAGCTGCAGTTGGCAGAGCCATTAGAGATAGTGGGATTCCAAGAGATGAAATCTTTATTACCACTAAATTAGGTCCAATTGAACAATCCGATCCACAAGCTGCAATTGACCGTTCATTAAAAAAGCTTGGGTTAGATTACGTTGATTTATATTTAATGCATTGGCCAGTTGCCTTGAATCCAAACGGTAATAGTCCCAGCATTCCAACTTTACCAAACGGAGATCGTGATCTTTTATTTGATTTCGATATAATTGATGGTTATAAAAATCTTGAAAAAATATATGAGCAAGGAAAAGCAAAGGCAATTGGTGTATCTAATTTTACTATTACTAACTTAACCAAATTGTTGAATGACTCAACTATTAAGATTAAGCCAGCCGTAAACCAAGTTGAATTACATCCTTACTTACCTCAATTAAAGTTAGTTGAATTTTGTAAGGAAAATAACATTCAATTAGAAGCTTATTCTCCATTAGGTTCTACTAATTCACCTTTAATTAAAGATGAAATCGTCTCTAAAATTGCTAAAACTCATGACGTCTCCCCAGCTACTGTGTTAATTAGTTGGGCACTTTGGAGAGGTATTGTTGTATTGCCCAAATCAGTTACACCTTCAAGAGTTGAAAGTAATCTCAAAGTTATTTCATTGACTGATGAAGAAGGTGAACAAATCTCAAACATTCATAAGGAACACGGAATCAAGAGATTTATCCTTCCAAATTGGAAACCTATCGTTGTTTTCGATAGCGACGAATAGATTATTGAACGAACAAAATTCTACATATAGACAATTCTCGATTATCTTTTTTATATGTTGTTATCAAGTATAAAATTCTACAAAAAAAATACATACATACATATATATATATATTATATTTTACGTTTTTAATAAAGAAAATTCTTTTTGTATTTTCTATTCTAAAAATTAAGTTTCCATTTCAATCTATTTTATGTTTTCATTGTTTTTTTTTTGTTTTGAACATATTGTACATCCTTTGCTTCATTTCCACTACGTTATGTGAAAAAAAAAAGTGTCTTACGATTTTTCCTTTTTTCAGGAAGTAATGATTTTTAAGCTTGCATTGCATCTTCAACTGGTGCTGCTTCTGTTGCAACTTGAACTTCAGTAGATTCAACTGCCATTTCTTCTTCTGGTGCTTCAGTGGCTCCAACTGGTGCAGGTGCTTGTCCTTGTTCTTGTGCTCGTAATTTATTAGCATAAGTTATATTTAAATCTCTACCACCGTAATTGTAACCATTAAGATTTGAAATGGCTAAATCAGCAAGTTCCTCCAATTCAAATTCAACTACAGCGTTTCCAGATGCCTTACCCTTGTCATTCAATTGAATTTCGGCTTTAGTAACACGGCCAATTGTTTCAAATAATTCATACAAGTCATCAACGTTAGTAACCCAAGGTAAATTTGCTGCATAAATGGTGTTGCTTCTTTCACCATTACCAGTGACACCTTCTGTGAATTCAGAATTTCTTTGAACTGGTTCAGATGAAGCAGATGCAGTACCATGGTAAGTTGAAGTTTCACCATTGCTACGACTGGACCTATCTTGGTTATTATTACTAGAATTGTGTACCTTCCCTGGACGAGCATCAAGACTTCTACCTTCCACTACATAACCTTGGAATTTTGCAACTGCAGCACTAGCTTCTTCTTCTGTTTTGAAAACAACAGTACCAAATCCACGAGATCTACCCCAACTATCTGTTCTAACATCAGCCCTAATAACTTCACCGCATTCTCTCATAAGATCCTTTAAAGCTTGCCAATTGATTGAAAAGGGTAAATTACCAATAAATACTTCAGTACCTGGCTTTGGTGGATCTCTTTGTTGATTTGATGGGGGGTATCTGTCTGTTCCTCTACTATCTCTGTTGTCTCTATAGTCATGTCTATTGTCTCGGTCATCTCTGGAATATCTATCATGATCTCTATCATTTCCTCTTGAAGAATAATCTCTTCTATCATCTCTTCTTTCATCTCTTCTTTCTCTCTTTTCGCCCGGTGGTGGGTAATCTTGTCTTACAAATATTTGTCTTCCAGCGTAAGAAAAGCGATCAAACTTTTCAATCGCCTTACGAACGTCTTCCTTATTTGAAAATTCAACCGTGGCCATACCACGAGATTGACCTCTGTTTGTGACTATATCTGCTCTGACTATATGACCGTCATCTTTAAAAATGTTTTCAACATCGTTGGCACTTGCATTAAAGGGTATGTTACCAATGAAAATAGAATTATCGTAGTTTCTATCGGATTTTGAACGTAAATCATCTGCATCCGCAGTGCTAGTTACAGGAGGTGGCTTGGAAACATAATCTCTTCTTGATGAATAATCTCTATCACTTCCTCCTCTATTGTTGTCATAATAATCACCTCTTCCTCCTCTACTTTCTCTACCACCTCTGCCACCTCTACCTCCTCTTCCACCTCTACTACTACTACCATAGTCTCTATCCCTTCTATCGCCACTAAATCTACTACGAGAGTAACTCTCATCTCTAGATTCTCTTTGTGGGGCTGGAGAACGAGATCTATTTCTCACTGGAGAACGAGAACGATCCTATACAATTGTATTAGCATTACATATCCAAAATAAAATTTAAACCAAAGAATAGCAATTAGAAAGAAAGTGTGGAAATGACAAAAAACCTCCAATCAATGGTCAATGGGATTATAAGTTCTATTCATAAACCATTCATGTATAATACCACTTGACATCCTTTTACCTAAATATCCAAAATTAATGTTTATATGTTCAATCACCTTTCCAATTACTTTCTACTATTCTATTCCTTTTAAACCGTACATACTCTCGAGTAGTCATCAATATCCATGTCTTCCATCTTGTTTGTGTATTGGGTTATTTCCCTAGTTTTTAATGATTGTTTATGTTCTTCTTTCGATTGATCACTAAATAGCGATTTGAATATTGTATCGTTGAACATTTTTCTTTATAAAATTGAAATGTACACTACTTCGATTTATATATATATATATATGCAGTACATGTCGATTTAAGTAGAAATTCAAACAAAGTATTGTAGGGCAGCAGCCTATCTTCTATTAGATATATTTATTAATTGATATATTTAATTTTTTATTCATTTACTTCATTATTCATTTGCATTATTTTTCTGGAAATGGTAAAACTAACCTTCTCGCCACTTCAGTTTCCTTGTTTACTTCATCTTCTCCATCAAATTTTAATCTAACTTTGCCATCCTTTTTATTACCAACTACTACAGCAGTATAAAATGTAGTTGTTTCTGGATACCTTGCCAATACTTTACTTCCATAAGTATAACTGGCTAAGTCGGAAACTTCTTCCACCCGTGGAATTAGAAGTATCTCTTTATAATTTGCTTTAAATGATGGGTTAATATTATTATTTTCATCTGGTTCAGGATCTCTAATCTCAAACTTGATCCCGTCTCCTATTATTCTCATTACCTCACATTGGATCCATTCTTCAGAATGTCTATTCTTTAATTTATATGCAACTTCTGACCCAACATATATTGGTTCTGAAGGATTAAATGCAGAGGTGTAAAACAGCCTTCCAGCCTTTTTATTCGATTTCGCTTTGCTATCTTTCGAAACTGCTGATTTCCCAACTCCATTGGACTTCCCACTTCCTCTTTTCGGAAGTGAAGGAGATTTTGGGTTCTTCTCTACCAATTTTCCAGCTGTACTAGAAGCAGATGACGCAGCTAGTAATTTCTCTCTAAGATCTTGTAATGTCTTCTGTGAAGTCATTACAAGTCTCTTGGAAGTGATCACGTTGGATTTGTGTTCCAATACTCGCTTCTTTAAATTTACAAGATCTTCATTGTCAAGATTTTTTGAAAGATAATCTTTAAAAGTATTATCAAATGAAGTCACTTCATTTGCGTTACAAATATCTTGTAAAGAACTTACAATGACATCCCATAAACCTTCTGTTTCTGACATGAGTAATATTCTACTTATTTGAAGATCCAAATCGTTTTTATTTTTGTCTATACTAAGCAAACTAATTCATAGTGATTGTCATTTCAAAAACGTCTGTCCAAACACCAAAAAAAAAAAAAAAAACAAGGAAGTAGGTGTAATATTATATACAGGAACTATTCTATTTTTCATATACATTAATATATTTCATTTTCCTTTTTTGTCTTATCTCTACTAAGAACTTCTAAATACTATATATATATATACAAGGTGAGAAGTGTTGAAGTTCCTATTTATTTACAGATTGTTCTTTTTACTTATTTTGTTTTCTGATGTGAACTATTTTGTTTAACAGATTTTTATTTAATCTTGTGGAACAAATGCAGCTTTAGTTCTTCCGTATACTTTAACTTCCTTGGTGTTTTCATCGAATATTCTAACGACAGTAATATCCTTACCAGGCTTCTTTGGGTTAAATTCTTCCTTGGTTGTACCAGGTACTGAAACCGGTAAAACAACTGGGAGGAATCTAGCCTTTAATTGGATCTGTTCCTCCTTATTGAAAATACCTGGTGTACCAATTAATTCTAAAATAGACTTTTTAACATCCTTAGAAATTATCTTACCAGTAAACTCAGATTGTAATGTGTTTAAGATTTCCTTTTCTCTGGCTTTTCTTGCTTCGGGAGTCAAGTATTGGCAAAGTTTTCCAGTTGCAGAATCAATGGAAAGCTTATCGTTGGTGGTGTTGGCGATTTGATTAATGTAATAATCTTTTAAAGTGTTGAACTCTTCATTATCCTTTAATTCACCCCTCTTGAGACTTAATTTTAAGTCATAGATGTAATTATAAGTGGTTTGAGTTTGGGCTTCTTCAATTGATTGACCAACTTTTTGTAATTGATAAATACTTAATAATCTTTCAACGATTAATGATAAGTCCTTTTCTGATGGAGCAGATGATAATAAGGTAGGTATATTTTCACTAAATTCAGATCTCTTGTTATTTAAATAGGTTTCGAGCTTTTGCTTCTTTTCTTGTAATTCTGGAGTTTGCAAGTATTCTTGTCTACACATGTGATCTTCTTCAATTTTAGCCTCAGCTGGGTTTTGAATGACTTCATAACCAAATCTTCTCATTCTTGGGGAGAAATGAGGTAATGGTAATTCAGTGTCTCTAGTTAATGCAACACCAACGTACTTTCTTAATGGGTGGAATGGATCATAGTAGAATCTAACGTAACCTGGTTCAATAGCGAAAATTGTATGATCTCTACCAATATCGGTGTTTTCACCTGGATGGATCTTAGTACCTCTTTGTCTCATGATGATTTGACCTGGCTTAACGAAGTGACCATCATACGCCTTTGGACCTAATCTTCTACCTGCTGAATCGTTCTTATTTGTCCTCGAACCAGCAGCTCTCTTAGTAGCATGACGAACTTGAGTAAGGGAATTAGAGGTTATTCCAATAGAAATGGACTTCGTCCTTGTCACTATTTCACTGACACTCTTTAAGAAGGACATGATAATATTACTATAATCTATACAAGGTAAGTTAACGTCTACTTGAGTTTTAAGCTAAACAGTTCAGAATTTTTCATCAAATTGAGAAAGCGAAGAAATGAAAAAAAAAAAAAGTGTGTGTCCATTGGACCAAAATTTACGCGCAGCTGTATAATAGAGCCCTAACATTTATGGATTAGTTGCACACAACTTACTATTTATCACTATCACTATTTGCTACTGTCTTTACATCTTCCTTAATGGATCTCATATAATCCTTCCAAGAATCATACTCTGCTGACTCTTGCCATAATTCCGAAGTCTCTGATACTGCAGGGTCCAAAACTCTATCAATGAGCTTCGATGATAATTCGTAAATATCTTTATTTTGTTTAATTTCAGTATCAAACTCAGGTTGGTGCAACTTTATTAACTCACTGACTTTGTTAGCAAAATATTCATTTAAAGTCTTATCATTGACTCTCTTAGCAACAAATTTTATATCAGTAAAACCCAAGAGTAAAAATATAGAAACAAGACAATCCAGAACTTCGTCATCTTCTATGAAATTACTTTTATCCTCGGGCTTTGAGTATTCCTTTATAGTATTGAAGATTGTTGGCACTGGAGAAGTTTCGTTTTTATCGGCGAGATTACCCAAAGTGTCGCATGAAAAATCATTTTCGAATAAATAAAGACCCCAAGCTCCCATGATGTTGTTTTAATTAGTTTTTATTTGGTTTGGTTGAGATATCCCTTTCCGACGTTTTCAAAATATGGCAAATTGATATCTTTATATACTTCCCCCAATTATCTTGGCAAAATTCGTAAATTGAGTCCCCAATGTGCGACTTCGTTTCTTGACCACAAGTTCTCCAGCGTGAATCTAATACTATATTCAACAAAAATAGAATATAATAATACTCCCCTCTCCACTGTGCTTTGCTGAGGTCCAAAAATAATTGCAACAAAAAAGAGAATGCGCAAACCCGGAATCGAACCGGGGGCCCAACGATGGCAACGTTGGATTTTACCACTAAACCATTTGCGC
>JANIVZ010000085.1:0-59729 GCA_030578175.1 Dujonia santamariae | reverse complement strand
GAAGTACCTGGAACAACTGGAGTTGAGGAAGTACCTGGAACAACTGGAGTTGAGGACGTACCTGGAACAGAACAAGTAACTGGTGGCTTTGGCCAACAATATTGTGGCCAATCGTACTCTTGGTCATTACCACATCCACAATTGTAGGTGTATGATGTGCTGTATGGCCATCCCTTACATTTGCTTTTGATCCAATCATATTTGATCAGGAAACTTGGTAAACACCATTTGTCGCCGTGATCTTCACAATCAATAACCTTTTCGTGTTCCCAACTGTTTGCATTAGAAATACTGTTGCTGCTAGATCCAGAGTTGAAAATGATACTGCTGCTACCAGAGACTCCAAGACTTAATGATCCTAAGGCACTCAATGATAATGAGCTCAGAGACGAAGCTGAGTAGCTGAAAGACACACTGTGAGTACTACCTCCAAGGCACTTAACCTTGTTAAGATTGAAGTCCCCTTTAGGGAAATTGTACTTCTTACAACGGCTTGTGTTTGGAGTACATTGAGGAGTAGGGGTAACCGTAACTGGAACACAGCTTGTTCCAGGAACACTGGATGCTGGTGGAACAACTGGAGTTGAGGAGGTTGGTGGTACAACTGGAGTTGAGGAAGTACCTGGAACAATTGGGGTGGTAGATTGAGGTGGTGTAGTACATTGTTTTGGCCAACAGAAATTTGGAATTGTTGGGGTATCACATTTAACATTGTTTACAACATTAAGGTCAATTCCATAAGACGAACCTAAGTTTCCTGTACCATAATTTCTTTTCCAGTTGGATTGGGAATCTTCGAAGATGTTAAAATTAACTGCCTTCTTTTCTGAAAAATTTGGAGTATTACAACCATATTTCCAGCTTGTTTGGAAATTACTTTGCCAAATACTCCAAGCATTCCAATTAGAACTTTGCTGAAACTCATACTCAATACCAAAATTATCTGGTAAACAATACCAATCACCATAATCTTGACCTTGAACAAGAACAGTAGTAGACCATTGAAAAAGGTTTGAAAATCCGTAGTTGCATTTATAGTTGGAAACAAGATCGACTGAGTCCGAATGACCTCCTAAACCAGTAAGTTTTAATGAGGAACATTGTTGACCAAACCAACCATGAAGACTAGAAGCTTCAGCAGCTTGGAAATTGATGCTGACTTTGTATGAACTTTCTTCAACGAAGGAAACATCTGAGACAGTGAATCCTGCTTTAGGATAATATCCACCCCCTCTTTTAATTAATGGTTCGGTCATATCATCTCTCTTGGATTTGATATCTTGATTGTTTCCAAATTGGCAGAGACTTTGCTGATGACAAGTATCAGATTGACCATAACTCAGAGTGAAATCGTAGTAATCTGAGAAAGAAACATCGTGAGCGGCGGTAAGAGTTGTTAACCACACGAGTAGCCAAGCTATATTGATAAATGAAACTAGCATTTTCAAAGATAGTATTCTTTTATTTTATCTGGCTAAAATTTTGAAGTAAAGAAATGATAATTCGAAAATCTTTGGGATATATAAAATATATATTTATAGGTTTTGTAGAATGAAAAATTTAACGGTAAGAGAAAGCATTCTGTAGCTACCTACCTCCTTTAAGACACTGTTTTCATTATACTGCTTAAGGTTCGAACTTTAATGCTGCAAATTATGCAGCCGAGAAGTCAAAAAATGTCCACATATTTTGTCGAGACATTCTCTGAATACTTTAAGTGTTGCATAAGCCCGAATGAGGGATAAATATTTCCTAAAAATATCAGAATAGTTTATGCTTGGAATCTAAAAAGTGGGCTTTTTCCATTTCCATAACGTTTTATTTTAAATTCGTCTTAAAATAGGTCGAAACATTTAGAAGCAGTTTCCATAAAAATAATCTTCAAGTGATGACAGCATTGTTTATGCGCAGAAAATCTAGAATTTTTCAGTTCAAAACATTATAGTTTAGGTTAAACTGGCGAAAATAATTATAAATGGCCAGGAACCGATTCCTTAGCTTGCAGCAAACAATAATTTCGAGGCAGACTGGCGCTTATACACAAAAATTGACTTGAAAAATTACTGGAATTTTCCAAAACCTGAGATTGCTGATTCCTGATTCTTGCAAGTCTACATGTTTAACAGTGAAATGAATTTGTTAACTAAATTCTCAGGTACTATGTACTTGAAGAGCATACAATCAATATTAGTTTTAATTATGTCGTAAATTAAGGCAGGTCGCTGCATGAAGGGCTTTTGTCTGTCGCTTATCTGATTGTTAAAAATATATTTAAAACGTTCAAAAAATGAAAGGATAATACTTGCATATACACCTTCAATAAGGAATGTGGATACACAACGGGATAGGAGGCTTATTCCCAATCGAGTTAACGTCGGCTAAAACCAGTAAGCCGCCTGATCGATGAACTTTCCAGATTCATGTCAAATATTCTGAATCACCCTCAATATCAAGGAAACAGTAGAACAGTAGTCAACAATCCTGACAAATTGGAAGTAAGTTGAAATCACCTGAGAGAGGCTTTGTATTGTCCCAATCCCCCATGCAGTTTGTGATTGATTAATGTGGAGTGGTGTTCGGTCCGTTTACCGATTGAGAACAAGGTGTGTTGTCGCTAGAAAAAATTCCGCAACCTAAACTTGATACATGCAAGAATAGGCCGTCCGCTCAACATTTAACTTGGCTGGATAAAATTTGCCGTCTTTTCTCGAATGATTGAATAGGAGTTATACCACTCTATCAACTACGTATCCCTTTCTTTTTTTCTTGGTATTTCTATGTTTTTTATTTACTTAAACTAATCAACACTTTTTCTAATAATAGACTAAATCCAGTAATTCTTGAAGCGTACGGGATACTTGTTACGAGCAATGGGTACAATTGTTTGATTTTCGTATTTTCTTCCTCGGAATGTAACTCCCTGTGAACCCTTAAAATCCCTTCAACTATCTCTATAATCTCATCTTGTTGCACTTGTGGTAAAGGCGCCTTAAGAAGTAAGCGTTCGTCGGCAATAAATCTACGAAGACTAAAGGCCAGTCTACAAATAAAGTACTCTAAACTTTTCTCACGCAATGTAGTTGTAGAATCAATTGATGAAAATTTTATAAGTTCTCTGAGGCAAGTAAGCGCAGTTTTTTTGGTCTTGGAAATTACCAATGGCTCCGTAGTACCGAACAGTTCGTTGAAATCAAAATTAGACAATTTCTTAGAATATTCTAAAATGGATTTTGACGACTCCTTTAATGAGCTTTCAAGTTCATTAGAAGAAAATAAAAATGAGCTATTATAAATTTCTTCGATGAAATCTTGAATAAGCTCTTGGTTTGGACTAGAACTGTTAGTCAACTTTGGTAATACAACTTCGATAAGTGCAAAATAGTGTGAAATGTTTATGGATTCGTATTCAAGATCTTCAGTGTGAAATGATAATTTAACAGCGCTTAAAATCAACCTCCATAACTCGACCGAAATATTAGATGAAGATGACGAAGTATGATCGATTACCTTCATACATATTTTTCTGAGTGCCTGGTTGGCTTCAATCCAGAGAGGTGTGCCATCTGATTTGGGGACCCCTTTAAATTTATTATTTACAATTTCCAATAAAGATTTCATCAATTTTAAGATCCCTTTGTCTTCGATCAAGACTTCAAAATATTTTAAGTGATCAAGTTTCTCACTTAATAGCCTCAATGAAATACTACTAATAGCGATAAAAGTTGGTGTTTTCCCATGAAAGTTTGACCCTCTGATTTTCTTCTCAATCCTTGCTCTGGTGGCAAAAGGGAAAACAATTATATTGCTTAGCAGTTGAATAATTGCGGAGTTTATCGCATCAGACTTCTTCAGTTCGAATATTTTGAAGTTTTCATAAACAGCCTGTTGAAGCTTAGAAGGCTTCTTATCATCTAAATAAGCCTCTTGTAATACTGGGTATCGAGCGCATGAATTAAAAGTGTTTAAGATTTGCATGGTATCTTCCAAAGTTGATTTATCTTGAACAATTTTATACAATCTGGGAAAGCATTTCATATGTTTTGTAAGGGATTCTTGGAATAATGGGTTAAGGAAATCATATTCAATTGGAACATCAGTCCAGAATTTAAAAAGTAAGTCAGAAATCTTTTCGTCCTTTATATTACCATTTTGAAATGGCCATAGGCAGTCATTAAACGATTCAAATATTAATACGTTTAAATCAACCCATTTCATTGAAAGTAGTGCCTTAAAATAATTTATGAGACCATTCCAATATGTTGTAGAAGAATCTAAATCCAACAAAAATGATGAATACAAAGAGACTAATCCAGAGAGAATCAATTTTAAGCTTTCTATCCACTCTTTCTTATTGAATGTTTGGTCTTGAATATTCAATTCTAAGTTAAGAAAATTCGGAAGTACTAATTCAAATATCAATCTCCAATATTGTGCATTGAACAAACTACCGTGAACGTCAATAATTTGAAAAAATGTTTGAATTGCTCCATCTCTTACTTGAGCCCTAGTATCACTGGTAATCTTAGAAAGGGTTGACAATAGGTAAATATCCAACATAGTGTAGTTAGTTCCTTCTTCTATGGAAGTAACAAGTCCCAGTTCATCCTTAACTGATATTAAATATTCACTATCATTACAGTCAACTTTCTTTTTAATAGAATCTCCAATTAACCAAAAATAACTAACCGCACTAAACAGGATATTTAAATCCCCTCTTTGTTTACAAAACTCGAATAGCGTATCAATCAAGATTTTTACTTGATCGAATGGTAAAGAAAAAATAAATTCATCAAGAATTAATTTCAATGTATCAAATGAGCAAGCAAGTAACAGCTTTAATTTTTCACTTTCCTCATTCTCGGTAGACTTAAATGGAGTATTCAATATGGCAAATACAATTTCCCAAGAATTTTGATAATACTTATCGTATGTATCAATCAATTGATGCAATGTCGTCAATACAAGTAAGTGGATTTCAGTTTCACAGTTAACAACCAATAATTCTTGAGGTTTTCCTAATTCAAATATCTTATCGAGCAAGTTCATGAAGCCTTTGAGTGACTTATTGGCAGTATTCGCATTAATAGTTTCATTTCCATCCATAAAACCTTCCTGAGTAACATTTTGAATGACTCGGTTATACATTTGAACATTATGAATTCTCAAGTTATAATGCATTGAACGGATTGTTATATTTTCAATAAAGTATTGCGTTGTCAACACCCAAGTCTTCTCATTTTCAATTAAGAATTTAACTGGGTTAATCAACGAAAGGCCAACAATTTGATCCGTGAAATAAGTGTGATTATGTGGGCAAACTGTTAATGAATCAATAAATATATCATTAGTGGTTCCTAAATATGTTAAAGATTGTATAACGTTATGGAATGAATCTACTGGATAATCAATAAGACTGTCATAAAACTTCTTTTTGGAACTTTCTAAGTTGGCAAAATCATTAGCAGTTAATTTTGGGTTTAATTCCTCGGGAGTTTTTTTGATTTTGCCACCTCTTTTAAAATCAGTTGGGCCATTAATAAAATATTCACACCATTGGAATGTAATCCAGATAATGTTCCAAGATTTATCTAAAGTAGATCCAAGTGAGACAGCTAAGTTTACTAATGCTCTAAAACAGGTCAAATGTCTTGAATTGAATTTTCTAGGTCTTAAGCTCTGAGAAGTGTTGTCAACCGTTCTTTCTTGGATACCAAGTGATTCTGCAATCGCTGAAATGGTAGATTCTTCTTCTCCTTCTGAGTTTCTGGTGCCATTTTCTTCTTCTGTAAGAGTCCTCTCAACATTTTTTATAATACTTTTACTTATCATTATCAAAAAGCCATCTCTGAGACTGCCTAATCCTAATAATCCAGTGGTATGTGTAAATTTTTGAATTGATCTAATCAATCCATGAAAACTTTCATTGTCCATCGCAGTATACAATGACCTCTCAAATAATTGCGATAAATCTGGGTAACTCCTTTCAATCAATGTAGATACAAACTCCACATCATGTTCAAGTGTTTTGGAATTCTTGATATTAGAAAGATTTAAAACAAACTTAGCAATACCTTCAGATACAATTATCATAATTTGATGAATAAGGTAAGTTGAATAAGTCTGAGGGATAATATTCATTGGGGGAACAGATTTGTCAAGGTGGTCTAAGATTGAGATTTTCATGCTAGAATGTCTAGAAACAATAGAAGGTGATGAACTTGAGGACGTGACATTATCTATTGGAGTTAAAATGTCAGTCTGTTGGGATCTAGACCCTCTTTGTAAGAAACTATTTAACGTGGATAATAACTCTTGGAAAATATTTTTAGAATCTTTTCTTTCATCAAATTTTTCAAATATACTTTTGACGACTTTGAAATCATGGAATAAATTACGGTAAACTTCAAGAACAAGATATTCCCAGTAGTCATCTATGGCCACAGGGTTATCTCCGCTGTCATTTCCAACACCAGCAATACCTTTATGTCCATGAGTGCTGCCAAAAGATTCACCGAGAATTAGATTTAAGTAAGAAAGGATAACTTCACTTTCAACTTCTACCACATCCAACAATTCCAGATGAAGCAATACCTGAATGATCCGCATCACTCTTACAACAACTGGGAATGACGGAGAAGCATATGAAGTTGAATCTTTGTTTCTCTCAATTGCTGCTTCGTTTAAAGTCCGGAGTAACTTGGGAATAACTTTTTGACGAAGTAAAAATCCCAACTCTTTATGTGTAACAAACAATTGTCTGTGGCTAACAATGATATTCTCAATAAGCTCCAAAACAGATAAGCCGTCTATGTACATATTTACCGGGAGGTACTCTGGTTTCTCCTGAGAAGCCAATTTGCAAAGGTCTTCAAAAATCTTGAACCCTTCATATGATTTTTGATCCAACTGAACAGTTTCGCCTTCGTCAACAGTTACTGTCTTTTTCTCACCTTTCTCTGGCTCTGTGACTTCTTCTTTGTTGTTGTAAACGTCATATATAAAGGTAAATAATTGCTGTAAGGTGGCAGACGCTGTATTGATAACTACGGTTGGCTTATTGCTTGTAGTTAAATTTGAACAAATCGAGAGCAACGTCAAGAGCAATTCACCACGCATTTGTGTCTTATAAGATTGCATAACACTTGGCAAGCATTGCAAAGTACGTAATTGAATATCAATGGCCAAGTTCGAGGCTTCGCTTAAGCTCGAAAGTAACTCCAGTATTTTTGTCTCGGGGATTAAATGGAAATTGATAAGTCTATGAAGAACTGGAATGGAAATTGTAGCAAATTTCACATTGGAGTTAAGAAGTGATATTATAAATGGCTTAACTAGATCCTCTCTATCCAGATGGTTGCTAAGAAAATCTTCATCTCCAATTGATTTCTTTGTTTGTTGACTTTCTTGGAACGGTTTCAAGAGAGTTAAGGCTCTATCGCATGCCGTTTTAACATCAGTATTCCTCCTTTTCGATTCTGTCGATAAGCTCGACAAATCATTAATAAGCTGTTGAATTGAGCTCATCGAATCGATATCTAAGTCTGCAAACAATTGGGAAAGGTTCCTTAATATATAGATTTGGCTTATGTTTAAACTCGTGTTCGTATGAAAAAGACGTGCACAAGTATAAGTTGTCAGGTGGGTGGGGGTGTGTGGAGGTTATGTATACAGGAAATGCAACAATTACAGTGTGTATTTCAATGATTAAGACTAACAGATTTGTCAAGGTTAAAAAGGTTAAAAGAAATCTGAAAGGAAAATAAGAGGTTTGATAAATACTACGGATTGAAATAAAAATTTATTTATTTAATTTTATGTTTATGTTTATTTTTAATGCTCTGTGTTTTTCATCCCAAGCTGTCATGAGATATAATATATTTTGTTGTAAGTTTACTTGTTTAAAGATTATTTAGTGAAAGCAAAATAATGTTATCAATTCCTAAATTTTTATTAGCAACATAAAGGGAAACGAACACTAGTTAATAAATGCATTCATTATTACTTTTATTACTTTAGGAACAAATTAGCTTGTCTTCAAATTGAATCTTTTTTTGACTATATTGTTGGCTGCGAGATATTGCTTCCGATATATTAGAATATCCCACCAATGGTGTGAACAAAATGTTTGAAATCAAATTATTTATTATTTTATATTATTCCTATATTATCCAATTAAAGTATTAATTCAAATGAGTATCTCCTCCTGTACTCTTTTACATTTTTCTTTCAACACCAAGTGTGAGCCCATCTAAAGTAAAATGGTTTTGATTTTAAGTCCAACTTTTCTTCATATGCTTGTTGCTTTAATAAATCCAAATCAACAATTCTTCTACCAGTGGTTAAATCCATGTCTTTGGCCCTAACATACAATTTCCAATTCTTTGTCCAAATCTTATGTCCTATGTAAAATACCAAGACAACTGGAGCAGCTAAATATGCCTGGAAAAATGTAGATGCATCTAAATTTTTTCCTCCAACTGGGTACAATCCAACATAAAATTGAGCTATTAACACTATGAAATTAATGACAAGTGAAAGCCATGGACCAAAATCCCCTCCAAGAGCTAAAAATGGGAACTCTTCTTTTGAAATATTTTGAACTTTACAGGCATACAGAACTCTTAAATGAGCAATTGAAATAGAAATCCAAGTGAAAATTGCTGCTAACCCAGATAATGCAAGTAACCAATTAAAAACTTCAGCTTGCTTTGGAGAACATGATACAAAGCAAATTAGACCAAAAAAGAAAGTGAACAACAATGCTACCAAAGGTCTCCCCTTTTTATCAACGTACATGAAAATTTTTGGTGCATGTCCGGCTTCTGCCATTGTCACTAATGGCCTAGTGGAAGCAAAAACAGATGCATTAGCAACTGATAAGACTGATAATAAAATTACAACATTAAAGATTGAGGGTAATGCCTTAATACCAGAGTTTTTAATAGCAATAATAAATGGTGATGCAGCACTTGCAGAACTACCATTTAATAAATCTGGAGAATTTGATGGGACTAAGAAGCAAACCAATAGGGTAGAAAGCATATAGAAGATTAAAATTCTCCAGAACACTTGCCTGACAGCCTTTGGCAAAGCAGTTCTAGGATTCTCAGCATTTGCAGCTGCTAAGGCACATAATTCAGTACCAGCAAATGAAAAAGCTGCATTAACTAAGACAGAACAAACCCCTTTGAACCCCGTGGCAAATGCACCAGGATTGTGCCAATACTTACCACCAATATAGCCAATATGATTTGGGGATCCACCACAAATGAGAATGATAGATAAAATACAGAACCCAGTAATGGCAATGATTTTGATAATGGAAAATATGAATTCTCCTTCACCATATCCTTTAAGTCCGAATAAGTTTAAACCAACAATGAAGACATAGAATATAGATACCCAAACAACAGGGTTAATGCTCGAACCCCAATATTCAATTGTTAACGAGGCACTGACCAAGGAGAGGGGGAATGTGACTAACCATTGCAAGTAGTAATTAAAATTCATTGAAAATGCCCAAGATTCATCAATAAATCTGGAATTATAAACCAAGAAATTACCCTGGGTTGGGAAGGCAGATGAAAGTTCACCGAGGGATTGAACGACAAAGAATAAAAGCACTGATATGATGGCATATGAAATTAAGACACCACCTGGCCCTGCTTGTGACAAAGCAGTCCCCAATGAGATGAATAAACCAGTACCAACACAGCCAGCAATGGCAATCATTCTAATATGTCTATCCTTAAGGTTATTCTCCAATGGGAGAGTTAATTCTATAGTTTGTTCACCATTTTCAAGGTTTTCAGATTTTTGTGATGAGTTTGGTTCAGCCCTGCGGAAAGAGTCAAGGAAAGAAGTAACCTTTGGTGAAACAGTTGACCAGGGTTGCACTGAATCAGAGTTTGAGGCGATAGATGAGGAATCCTTCTTGTCCATTTGTTCAGAGAGCAGAATATGATGTACTACCACACAGAGTAGAGGAAAGATTAAAACACGAGTTTACAAAAATAAGTATGTCTAATACATGGGGAGATCCAAATAAATTCCGTAGGTCTTCTCCAACATTAAAGTTTTGACATAACGGCATCATAGAAATGCCGTGAAAAATTGCAACCATAACCAAGGCAATGGACCTCCGAAAAAATCATCAAAAATTTTTGATGTGTCCATTTCTGGCAATGAAGATAGAAAGGCAAGCCAAGACAACGAATTTTGCGGAGAAGCACATATTCTACTGTTAGAGATGCTTAATTGGAATAAAGGGTCCATAGAAAGTACATAATAAGGGGTTGTTCTTACTGTTGTAAGTTTCTACTTTGAGTGTTCGGACTTCCATTCGCGATGCCTTAAATTTTTGTCTGGTGCCGCCAAGGCAATATGAATATATCTTAAGGCATCTCACCCGAAGCTTACCGATTTTTCAAAGAAACTTATTTTTACCTGAATACAGCCTTACAAGATATAACAACGACTTTTTATACACATCCACAAGAAGAAGTTATCATTTCAATCTTTCCCAATCTACAATCTGTGAGTTTTAATTATAATATATCTGCAATTCGATCATTGGTTCGGAATAGACACTACACTGAATTTAAAGTAGTATAACCATTTTTCATTAAGTGCCATATAAAAATAAAAAAAAAAAAATAAAAAAATTAAAAAACCAAATTGATGTCTCTATTATTATCTTAAATTATAATTATTATTATTATTATTATTCTTATTATTATTATTATTCTTATTATTGCATCCAGTGCGTAATTAACAGTGTTTCTGATTATATTCATATCAATATTATCTTATTGTTGACTTCTTAAAAGTTCAATCTCTCTCTTTAACTCGTCTCTTTCATTCCTTATAGTCTTATTCTCTTCTTGTAAATGTAAAACGTAATCAATAGCCTTTTCTAAAATCATTGATTTGTTTAACTTGTGGCATGAAGTTTCATCAGTTGAACATTTTTTACCAGTTTCAAAAGCAGTAGTTTCAGATGCAAGCCATGGAATAATCTTTTGTAAACCAGCAATCTTTGCATTTATGTTTATTCTGTATTTCTTTTCAATCTTATTATGAGCTTGCTTTTGAGAGTCAGTTAATCTCTTTCTTGGTGCTCTCTTTTTAGAATTAGTCTTTGCATTAATATGGTGTGCATTGGCAGTAGTAGTAGTTGTTTCTGAACTATCAGAAGGATTGGAGTTATTACTAATTTCAGACAGTATTGATGTTTGTTGCTTTCTTCTATGATGTGTTTGATATTGATTTATATGATCTTCTTCTTTTAAGATGTCTTTAGTATCAAAAATTGATTCAAGTGATCTTGGAGTGAAATCTTTTGACTTTTGAATAATTTCTAATTTTTCAGAAAGGGTTGAAAGAACTGGAATGAAATCATCTTGACGATCTTCAACTTTAATTGCTGGACTATTTGAGTGAGAAGTTTCAGTTGAAGTACAAAAGTCATTACTAAATAATGATTCAGTATCAAAGTATGAAGTTAAACCTTCATTAATTGTATCATTTATGAATGAAGGTTGGAAGGGAGTAATTGAGTTAAGTCTTTGTTGTCTTTGACTATGTTGTTGATGTTGTTGATGTTGTTGTTGAAGTTGTTGCTGTTGCTGTTGCTGTTGCTGTTGCTGTTGTTGAAGCTGTTGTTGAAGCTGTTGCTGCAACTGTTGCAGCAATTGTTGCTGTGGCTCGATGTCTTGGAATGACTGCATAGGATAGTTTAATAACTCCGAACTCGCAGAAACACTCATTGGAGCGGATTTTGCAACAAATTCATCCCAGTTATCACATTCATTAGTTGGAGAAAGTGGAGCAGAGTTAACTTGAAATAATTCATTATCTTGACGGGATGACAACCAGTTTGAAAATCTTGACATTATGAGTAATTTATTATATTTCTTATTTGTTAGCGTTTGTTGTGTATTTAGCCTGGTGATGTGGAATAATAGAAAAACAAAATTAGAAAAAAAAATGTAAAAATACTACAACTAAAACTACTTGGGAGTCTTTCTTATATATACCAGTAAATTTTATAGAGTATAATCAATGCATCCATTCCGCTCAAGTCCGAAGTAGGTAAACCCAAACGATTGTAAGAGATGTTGATGCCTGCATGATCTTTGAAAAATTATTTTTTCAAATATTGCATATTATCAGGCAAATTATACACTTGAAATCACCTTATTATTATCATCGGTGTTTAAAATCAGGAGATAATAGGAGGGCAACTTTAAAAAAACTTCACTAAAACGAGAAAATATATGCAGTTACATGGCCTATATTCTCATTTAATCACGTTTTTATACTAAAAATGTGGTTGAAAAAAAATTAGCGGGCAAACTGTAAATGGTCGGAGTCGGAATGCTATTCTAAATCTTATGGAAAAACTAGGAATCTTTCAGGTATAGCATGTTTTTCCGAACCAGTTTTATGATTCAATTGTTGCATCAATTCACCGGAAAAACTATGACACAAATTATACGTAATGATACGTATAACACTTTTGACTTAGGTCCCATCTGTCATGATATAATCTCAGTGCCCCTTACAAATATGTTTGATAGGGATGGAAGTCCGTGGTCACCTTTTCTTTTTCTCATTGGGTTTTGTAAATTTCTTGTACTTATAAAAATCCAACATATTCTTTTCCTTCTCTGCGAATCACTCGCATTCTCTCAAAGCCATGCTTATACTTTCCCGCTCCCGCTCCCCCTATACCTAATTATTTGAGGATTTATTATTATTATTTTTTTTTTCTCAAATTTAAACGAATGGCATGTTTTCTTGATGGTGCTACTTTAAGATACGAGTTGCATATTATTGGGCTTATTATTAGTATATGTAAGGAAAAATTTTGTAGATTTTTAAAGATAATTGTTACACACTTGAATATCTTGCATATCAGTAGGCGAAGAATTAGAGAAACGGGTTCTTTTTATTTTAGTTTGGTAAAAACTAGGTGTCAAATGTATTTCCTTGTGTAAAACCAAGTATTCATCGTCACCCGTTTTATTTTTCCACTCAGTCCGTCCCACCTAATTGCTTCCCATCTCCACCTATGTCTGTCTACTTTTAAAAAAAGAGCAAAAATCATATATGTTTCCAGAGTCCATCACAACAACCATTTCTACGTATCGTATCATCAAAGTAAGTTAGTTAACTTTTTTAATGATCCAACGTAAGTTCATACACATGCATCTATTGATGCAAAGGTTACATTATTTTGGCCGCAAAATTTAAAATTATTATGAAGGTGTTGAAAATTTAATATTATTTAGCAATAACTTGTATTATTTGGTGTTTTTTACTAAAAGTAAACCAATTACCGGATGTACAACCGGATAAACTTTTGAATATACTATCGATAATCCACGGAGAATCCCATGGATAATTCATGGGATAAACCAGGGCAACAATGGATTTCTATGATTTAGAAATTTATTTATGAGGAAATGGTAAATTAAAAATTAGAAATATTAATCAGTAAAGAAGAAGATTTTACTTTTCTTAAACAAATATTTCCCTATGTACTACACATCGCAATATGATTTGAAGGTGCGAGGATGTGATTGAATCGAGATTTGCTCCCCCATTGGGGAGTTTACTTACCTACTCCCAACAGGGCTTGAGTTACGAGACAAGCTCAACGCAATTGTCCTCGCAGGCTTAGGCTCAAAGCGGAGCGTATTCCAAAGTTGGGGAGTTTTTAATCCTTTACTTCAGGGATCTACAATCCAATGAATGACGTAATCTCAAAATCTCTAGCTATAAAATGATTAATATTAATCCTATAGTACTAGGGTTAGGTCTCAGTCTAGGTAAGTTTATTACCTTTTTTAATTGGATTCCTGAAGTGTTTTTATTCTTTTCTAGCTGGTAGGTATATGGGTGTAGGTGTAATGAGGCAAGTCTATTTAATATATGAATATATGAATACCTGAATACCTGGAATAAGACAACTGAGAAATATTAATATAGGAAATATAATAAAAATCCTATAAACAACACCCATACTTCCCAACCTTTCTCATTTTTCTGCTTCTATTTCTGTTTCTCCTTCTCCTTCTCCTTCCTCTTCTTCTTCTTCTTCTTCTTCTTCTTCTTCTTCTTCCTTTCACCCTTGTATCTCTATCCACCTCTGCCGAAAATTATGTTCACGTGATATATATCAGAATTCTGTATGGATTATACATTGCTACCCAGTTAAACAATGGTTTAATATATTTGACTCTCTACGGATAGGATTGCTTTACAATGGGTTCTGTTTCTGAGAATAATCAGAAACGTAAACTACTGCAACTGATGCGAGCACAAGTACAAGCACAAGTATCAACCGGAACTACAACACCAACACCAACTCAAACACCAATACCAACACCAACACCAACACAAACGCCAACTTCAACACCTGCAACAACATCAAATGCAAGTACCAATTCACAATATCAAAAACAATCTCAACAACCAATTACAAATGGAAGTACTAAAACCTCACAAGCAGGAAGTAATTTTTCATCTAATGAAGCCACTGCATATGTACATTATGATTCAAGAAATATCCCGTTTCTGAAATCTGGCCAACAGTTTAAACTTATATCCGTAGACTTTAAAGAAGCTGCATTGGACTCACCAAGTTTTCGAGCTCTGGTAAATCATCTTGATACTCAAGTAGATAATATTGAAAAATGGTTACTTGCAATTGTTAGCACTATTGGAAAATTCCCTCGTTATGTAAATGAATTGAAAACATTTTCTGATTCTTTCTTGGAACATTTGCTTCCGACATTTTTACAGGATGGGTTAATCGAACAAGAGTATACGATCCAATCTCTAGAAACTGTTACCATGGGGATGTCTAAAATTTGGGATTTGGCTCTCAATGCTTTATCAGTCGATACACAAGTGTTGGATATTTTAAAAGTTGTTGTTCATGGTGATATAAAAAAGTACAAAAGATTAAGGAAAAAGTTTGAATCTTTACAAGCTAAATATGATCGGTATTTGTCAATTTACCAATCTACTCCAAAATTAAAGGAACCTGGTATTGTTAGAGAAGATGCATACCAATTATTCGAAGTACGTAAGGAATATATCCATTGTTGCATCGATTTGAGTATCCAATTGACAGAATTGGGTAATGCTCTTGATAAAGTTTTTGTCAAGTTAGCATCAGAACTTTGGAATAGTAAATATCAGGTTTTTGAAAAATTTGATTCAACTGCAAAATCTTATCATGAACTGATGTTTAAGATAAAAAGAATTCAAAGTTGGTGTGACCTGAACGTTATTGCTATTCAGAAATTACTGGGGGATATGGCTACTGCTCGGTTACAAGTCGAGAACAGTACCCAAGTTCAATTCAAACCATCTCCAAATTTAGAAGATTATAACGCTGGAACGATAAATAATCTGAGATTACAAGATATAGAAGAGCCAGCTATTGAAAAGCATGGGTACTTATTTTTAAAAACTTGGAAGAAAAGAAGGAATCAAAGAAAACGAGCAAATACTGGTATTAATGAGGATACAACTTTAGGAACTAATAATAGCGGGTCTAGTGATTCTGGTGATCTGCCGATTTGGGTGAAAAGATGGGCATTCATAAAGGGAGGTGTATTTGGTCTCTTAAATCTCTCGCCTTCCAATACTTTTGTACAAGAATCAGATAAAATTGGGTTGCTTGTATGTAACATTAAGTATACTCCATCAGAAGATCGTAGAAATTGTTTTGAAATTAAAACTGTGGATTCTACGTATGTTTTCCAAGCTGAAACTCTTCTTGAATTGAAATCTTGGTTAAAAGTATTTGAAAATGAGAAAAATCGAATTCTACAAGAAAACGACAATGCTCTTTTAAATATTGCATCTGGAAGGTATCCACCAATATTAAAAGAATTATCGAATACTATAAACACTGTTGCTGATAGGCTGCTTACTAGTAGCAAGATCATTAACCGATCTGGCCAAATAATTGCACCACTGAAACTTTCCACTCACATTGAAAAAAATGAAAGGGAATTCCAGAAATATGTCTATTACCAATTATTGCAAATCAGACCCCCTTTTATCACTGATTCCACGAAGTCGTCAATTTTGGCCTATAGTTTAGTCGATGCCACTTCATTACCTACAGCTTTGACTGCCAATATCTGGGGGTCAATTAATTGGGGGCTCTATTATTTACACGATGCTTCCTCTTCTTACACTAGTAAAGAGGGTGACGAGCAGCCTATTGCACCGCCTGAAAGTACGCTAAAACCAATCTACGATTCTTATCCAAAGAAGTATCCAAGTGCATTATTACCTAAGGATATTCAGATGAGAGCGCTTTTCGAAACTGCCGTTGAACCTGGTGAATTTTGCTTATTATCATATAGAGCCATTTGGTCACCGAACTCAAGACAAGAGTTGGGTGGGAGATGCTTTGTTACAAATAAGCATATTTACGTTTACATGAACGCACTTGGATTTATAGCTCTTTTCAAAGGTAGATTAGATCATTTGGTTTCCGTTGATTACAGCACTCAAGAGGAATACGATTTACTAAGAATATTCAATATGAATGGAGTTATCAAAATGAAATTATTTTTGGATGATGCTGCTACAATTTGTAAGAAATATTCCTATTTAATAAGCAACCAAGTTAAAGATATCCCAGAAACGTCGGAACAATTAATCGTTAGAATGTCAGAATTTGACGAACAGAGAAAAGCCGAGCTCGCAAAGCAGTTGCTATTACGCCCAACAAATTTTGGCAAGGAAGCTTTCCCGCTGGTGAATAGCACTAGTGTTTCAAGATCAAATTCAAATTCTACTGCTAATACGAATAAAACCAATACTTCCAATCTGGAGACATTTACAACAATTCCAGCGAACCAAGTCAAGACAAGAGAGTATAAGATTGATTTTCGTGCCGACGCAAAACTACTTGCCTCTTCATCATACAGCATTCCACCGAAGGCTATATTTCATGCACTCCTTGGTGACGATTCGATTCTTTTAAGTCAAATAACTTCTTTCTCAAGAATTAAGAGTATAACTAAGAAACCTTGGAATACGGATCCAGAAACTGGGAAACTTTTCCGTAAGATGAATGCCGAATCTACTGGAAATGATTCATCTGTGTATAGACTTCAATTTGAACAAGAAATTGATAATATGGACAATGATGAATACTATAACTTTACCCACACAAAATCAAAATTTAGGTTCCCATTGGGTGGTACATTTAAGTTACGTTATAGGATTATTATATACGAGGAGTTTAGAGGTAGATCAAGGGTCCTTATTTACGGTGATCCAGTATTTGATAAACCTCTGAGAATAATTGCTGCCCTTGCAAAATATATATACGTTAGAGTTTGCATTGAGGAAGCTAAAACTATACTCAGTATGATTCGTGATTCTGAAAGGGCTATTGGAACCCACGGGATGGTAATTAAGTCAATTCACCTATATGGGAAACTCACCAAATCTACTTACCCAGTGAATGATGTTCCTGATGTTCCGGTGACCAATTTCACAGCTTCATCGGTACTTGTTTTACTATTACATAGACTGTTAGTAGTAACATTTGGATGGGTTTCTCACTTATTGGACTTTATTGGAAGCCTGATTATCACTTTCTATAAAGCGATTAAAATGAACCAATTATTAATTGGGTTCTTAATTGTATCAACGATGCTCAATGTGTTTTTAGCTGGTAGGTCCACCTCAAGCTATTGGACGGTTCGTAGGGTATCAAAGATGGCAAATGAGTTTTTAACGTCAGATCCTTGGACAATCCTGAAATCGATCTACATAAAGGATACCGAAGATATATTAAGATCGAATCTTGTACCAGTACAATTACAAGATAATACCACATATGATTCGCGTTGCTTTGAGGTATTCAAAGATATTTCCTTTTCTTTGAACTTTGATCGGACTTCACGCTGGTATTCCGATTACGGGGACGATAAGACAAGAGAAATTGCCAAGGGATTAAAGAAATCGATTCAGGGAATTGCCATAAAAAGAAATGAATTATTGATCCAATTAAACACATTAAATAAAATGGAAGAGGAAGTATCTAAAGGGGAATGGAAAAACTGGCTTATGAGTGAAATCCAAAGATGTGATTTCATAACTAATGAAGTTTTAGCTGGTGAATCGGAGCTGGAAGCTTTAGAAATGGGCACTGAGTCCATTATTGAATATTGTAACAGTTGCTACAAAGAAGTAAGACATTTAGGACTTATTTAATACGGGTACGCCCAAGATTTTAATGGTTCCGTTCCATTTCGACTAATAATTTTTTGTATCACAGGACAGGAACCCGTTTGAATATATACATATGCCGAAACACGCAATACATATACAAATATAAATATCGAATACAAGCAACTATATAGTTTTTACTATAGGGACACATTGACTTCCCCCTATCTACTCTTGAGAGATATCAATACCTAAATTTTTTTTGATACAAAGTAATTAAAGTTATCAAAAAAAGTTACGATATAGTGTGCAATAAACTTTCCCGCGGCAGGGGATTTCGGCCCAAACTTAATATTTAATTACAAGTATAAGCGTTTAATAGAGGGCAGACAACGATGACTTCTATTTCTCGTATTCCATTGCTAATTGGTAAAAATGTTGGCTCGATTAAAGAATTTCCTGTGCATTCTCATTTATCAGCTAGCAAAGCGATCCAAATTCTTGAATGTCTTGATGACGATGAATACAAACGGTTGATCCCAAATATATGTGAAAACTCCCAACATGGTTTTGAAGAATGGTCCTCAAAGACGCCTACCGAGAGGGCAATTATATTTGGAAAGGCTATAGAATTAATGAGGGAGAGGAAATCCCAGTTTGTGGAGGGTCACAAGCAGATTGGAGGTCCTGGTTGGTTTGCCAATTTTAACGTTGATGGTGCAATTACTCAGATGGAACAGTATATTGCATGCATAAGGTCAAATATGGATGGGGTGATACCCCAATCCGAACAAACATCGTTGGCACTAGTTTACAAGAGACCGGTAGGTCCAGTATTATCTATTGCGCCCTGGAATGCTCCTGTTATTCTTGGTTGCAGGGCTATATCGGCCCCGTTGGCTGCTGGTTGTTCTGTAGTTCTTAAGTCGTCCGAGAAGTCTCCGCTCTTATCTTATCTTTTGGTGAAATGTTTCCACGATGCCGGTGTTCCAAAGAATGCTTTACAAATGGTTAATGCCACCGGAAAGTCAGCTCCCTCGGTAGTGAATGGATTTTTGAGTAATGATATCATCAAAATGATAAACTTTACTGGATCTACAAAAGTTGGAAGAGAAATTGCACAAATGGCTGCTGCAAATTTAAAACCCTATTTACTAGAATTAGGTGGAAAAAACTGTTCTATAGTCGAATCTGATGCAAACTTAGAAAAGTGTATCCCAACAATTCTTGCAAATTCTTGGTGGCATCAGGGTCAAATATGTATGAGTACTGACAAGGTATACATACATGCCAGCATCTACGACAAATTTAAGAAAAGACTTTTGATAGCAGCCAAAGCTGAAATTGAATCAAATCAAGATTTGAAAATTCCACAAAGAGATGAAGACGAATCACAAAAAGTCTCTGATTTAGTGCAAGATGCTATTTTCAAAGGTGCCCAAGTTTTTGGAAACCCAGGCCACGAACCAATAATACTTGAAGGGACGACTTCAGAAATGAAAATTGATTCTGAAGAAATATTTGGTCCAGTTTTCTCTATTCATAAGTATGAGGATGTCGAGACAGTTATCAACGACATAAACAAGTCCCCATACGGATTGAAAGCTTCAATATGGTCCAATAGTGTCTTGAGTGCAATTAAACATGCCGGAAAAATTCAATGTGGTGGAGTCCATATCAATAGACTGTCTATACATGACGAAGCTACAATTCCACACGGTGGGATCAAAAACAGTGGTCAAGGAAGATTCAATGCATCTTGGGGTATCGATCTGTTTTCCTTCACGCAAGCAATAACGGTAAACTGATCCTTCCACATATCTGTTTCCCGAGTAAGATTTTGGCATGTATAGGAGAAAAATAAAATTACAAAGGCACTTGTTTGTAGTATATACTAATCTATATTCTATTTTGAAAAGTCTCTACATTTAACAGGAGATATCAAACTGGGTTTCCACTTTGAACTTAGAATCCTCTTTTTCGTAAATTATCTGCTATATCCAAGTACAATGCAATTGCATTAAATTTTGGTTCTTTTCTGAAAACTGCTCTATCAACTGCAGTTCTAGTTCTATTTGTCCAATTAATAAGATCTAAATGATCAACTTCATCCAAAGTTCCTAGGTACTCACCCCATTTTGAGCTCTCTACCGACACAATCCCATCATTATCTAAAGGAACTAGATTTTTTTGTTTCTTGCTCTTTGCAAGCAATCGAATCTTCATAATTTCCCATGTAAGTTTGAAAACATTGTACCAGTGAGGTCTAAACCTTGCACCATATGAAAAATATGAAACCTCAGGATCATTAGGAACCTTTTCATTAAATTCTTTCATTGCGTCAGTGGTAAGTTCGGAAACTGACCGAGGGCACACTTTTTGAAGCAATCTACGATTATCTAACAAATCCATAAGAAAATCAGCACATTCAGATCCATGATGTGGGGTTGAAACCGTCGTTAAACTTACTATTTGGTAATTTGGGTGACTTAATTTAGAAATTAAGTATCTGCTATCCAATCCACCCATTGAGTGTGCAATTAAATTAATCTTAATCTTGGACCCTTCTTCTTTAAAGGTAGCATTACTCGAATCTTTTTTATTATATATCTCCTTCTTAGTATCATCCCTTAATTCTTCACACTGTTTGTCAATGAATGAATTCAAATCAGCGGCTCTTTCACGGATCGTACCAAAAGCTGGCACTTTGGCAATAAGTACTGTAGATCCAATTTTCTCTAGTGCTTCTTTAATCCCATACCAATAATCCAACTTTAACAACCCACTCGAGAAAATCATTTTCTCTGTTCTTTCATGCCTGGGCAAAACAGTCAATTGATCAAAACCTGAGAAGCCGTGGCATAACACAATCGGATATTTAGGAGCTTCGTACTTGTCTCTCAAGGAACTGAATTTATCGGTTATCAATTTTTCTTTCTCCTTATCAAGTCTTATAGGATTGGGTACAGACGAATAGAATCTTAAAACCAGCCGGGAAAGAATCGTTCGCGACATTACACCAACCATGAGATTCTTTACTCCCGAATTATGTAATGGTATTCAATTGTATTTTGTTTAAGTGTTTATAATAATAATCTGGGGTGATTGCTATCAATCCATATTGCGACACGTGACCTTTGCACCATGTCATGTAGCAATAACCTAGCACTGACTGGTGAAATGGGTAGGGAAATTAGGATGGTTCGAAATACTTCATGGGGAGTAAGTATCAATTTTGAATTGTCTACATTTTGACCCTTCATAATTCATTCATAAGAAATTTTTCTATACCTATATTAATGCTATGTACTTTTTCCACTTTTCATCATTTTGAGTTCAACCTTTATTATTTACCACTGATATTTTTCATCATTAAATCCTTTACAGTATCAAACATATTCAAACTTTGTAATCCCAAACCTCTAATGAAGGCTAATGGGTAAAAGTTCGTACTGAAAACTTTATGTAATTTATCGCATACACCTAAAAGTACGTGATTTGGTGGCCATTGATTACTAGTATATGGTTCTAATACTAATGGAGACCCAATATCCAAACCTCTCATGACCCCCTTCTCAATGCTCTCCATTAAAGCTTGGACATCGCTTTGTCCCATGTTTAAACCTTGACCAGCCAATGGATGTATCGTATGAGCCGCATCTCCAACAAGAGCTACTCTATTGGAAGTGTAGGTGTCAGCATGCAGCATTTTCAATGGAAATCTGGCACGAGAGCCTGAAATAACTTCAACAACGGGCAATGGATAATTTTCTTCAATTACTTCTTCGTTCAACTTAGATTGTCTCCATGAAATATCTTCCAAAACAGATAAATCCAGCGGGTTGGCATATAATTTATCGTAAATAAACTTCATTTCTGGTTCATCAATTGTCATTGCCGCATTTACTAACTCTGGAAAGATTTTCTCATCCACCTTGACCAATAAATCTGATAACTCTGGGGTGGAAGACCAAACAATGGTTGCATTATCTTCAGTCAAGGGTAAAATAGCAAGCGGACCAGTTGATAAGAACTTTTGCCAACCAATTGATCTGTAATCTTCACATTGTAACTTAACAGTTGCAACAACCCCAAATCTATCGTAAGCCCAACCTCTAGATTGAATTCCTGCAAATTTTCTGACTGGAGAATTGTAACCATCAGCACCAACAAGGAGTCTAGTTTGAATCAGGTCTCCATTGGAAAGCTTAACTACGGGCCAGTCAACTTCACCCTCAGTTGGTTGAGTAATATCAACAACTTTCGTATTATCAATGATCGTACACCCATTATTGTCTTCTCCTTGGTTAAATTCATTTAACTGGTTAATTCTTTGAATTAAAGAAGATTGAATGTTAATATTCTCAGCCATGACAGCTAAGAATCCTTCATCCAAATCACTACCTTCAAAATCTATTCTTGAAGTCAAAGGATTCACGGAATCAAATGCAATAATTTGATTGTAAAACTTAACACGATCTTCATCCATAAACTCCCAATTACCAATTTTTTCTTGCATAAACTCAACTGACTTTGGCGTTAGCGAGACAACTCTATTGGTGTATTCTTCAGGAGGATTATTTTCAAAGTCTCTTATCTTATCAAGAGAGAATCCTTCAATAAGTGAACATTTTAAGTTCCTGGTTACTGGTGAACTTTTCAAGGCCGCCAAGAGGGACAATCCAGCTGGTCCACCACCAATAATAACTACATCTTGTAACAATGGCTTCTTCGTTGCTGCCAATGCACCAGTGGCAGCTGCAGTAGCAAAGAACCTCCTAAACATTTAACTTAGTTTCTTTTATATCTGTACTATTCACTTATAAGGAAGTAGCTCATAAAAAGTTTCGCTTTATTTTAATGGGCCGTTTCCTGTGTATATTCGCGAGAACAACCACACCATATAAATGGTGCTATACGGGGCCGATGAAAAATTTCGCAGCCATCTACAACATTAGACCCCCAAAGAAGAGTAGTGCTAGGGTAATCTTCTCTCTTCTTAACCAATCTGAGTAATAAGGAGAGAGACTTAGATTAGCTCCGTCATTGCCATTTCTCTTCTACAATAACAAAAAATTGGCTCTTTGACTCATTGATTTTACATGTAAATATAGTCGTAATTCTTTTATCTTGTTGTTTGATCTATTATCTATTTTATCTGCTTTTATACATGCTTAGGTTGTTTTTTGTTTCTTCTTGTCTGGTTCATCATCACTGATATCCAATTCCTCACCTTCTTCGCTGTCTTCTTCATCATCTTCATCTTCATCATCAGAATTTCCTGGTAAAGCTTCAGAATAATATTTAACCGCAAATGGGAACAAATTATCAACAATTAATCTTGCTAAATCTTCACCACTTCTAAATTCCTTACCTGGTTTAGTACCAGTCCAAGCAAAAAATGCAAAAAACGACTTCATTCCTAATCTATAATTTTTCTTTTCAGAAGCACTTAATCCAGATTCAGATGATCCTTCCTTAATAAGCTTTGGATTAATGTCCTTTAATTGTTCCGGCCACTCCACATTAACAGACTCAGATTCTAAAGATTCTTCACCTAAATCATTTAATACAGTCTTGAACAGTTTGACAACTTTTTGACTTGGTACTAATTCTCCTCCAAATTCAATGGTAATACTAAAGTCTCTTGGTTGACCATTTGCGGTATCATATTCAACATATATATCGGTAATATCTTCCAAGTACTTCAAATCATCAGCACTAATATACTCAGCAAAATCATCATTTTCTGCTAATACAATATACCAAAAAGTTGGGATTTTCTTTAAGATTTCTCTACGTTTACTGTAGATACCTTGAGTCTTTTCAATTCTGAAGATTTCCGCTTCCTTTTCAGCTTTATCCATCTCCTTTTCACATTCTGCTAATCCAATTAAGTTAGCTTCAAGAGCTTTAATTTCTTCTTCTTCTGACATATTTAAAAATAACAATTAAGCCAACCTAAAAATAAAGTAACAAGAAATGAATTTTGTTGTTTTAATGAAAAAATAGCATTGAATTCAGCTACAATCAAAATATTGATATGTACTGCAGGTAATATATCACTTATAACTGGCAATATTCAAAGACGTTTACTACATTGTACTTCGTTTACTTACTCTATCAGTACCTTACAATATGCTTGTTGTATGTGTTTAACCTATTTTTATTTTACTTTATCTAATTTTTATGTATATGCTTCAGTTTTTGTTTTTTTTTGTTACTTTTGAGGATTATCTCTTTCTAACTCTTCTAGACATTTCTGGAAGTTTAAATGGTACCTTCAAAGTAGCAACCTTGTAAGTCGAAGCAGCAGCCTTTGGAATACCAAAGGCCTCGGCTTGTGATACAGTTGATGACTTAACAATGGCACCAAGAGCCTTCATTAATCCAACCAATCTAGTTGGCTTCATGTTTAATTCATTGGCTAATGGTGGTAATTCAACCATAAAGTTATCTAAATGCATAATTAAAGCCAAGAGGTAACATAATAACTTATCTTCATGGTGTGGGTCGATCATGAATGATCTATCCTTGGACTTACCAAATCCAGAGGTTCTTGCAATGGTAAATCTTTCTAAGATTCCATCGATTAAGATTTCAGATGGCTTGTTTTCCAATCTAGTTAAAAGTGATTCCTTATCCTTGACTCTACGATTTTCATAAACACCAAATAAAAGTGAAGCATAATATAACATTTGTAATTTTTCAGTTGAGCCTTGGGCAATAATCTTATTAAGACGTTGTTGAATGTAGTTTGATTTTCCATATGGTAAAATTTCCAACTTAGTGGCATCATCTTCAGCTTCCAAGATAGATTGAACTCTAAGGAAGCTCCATTCCCTCTTGGGTATTATATCGTAAACAGAGTAAACATCTTCAACGTTGGTGGCATCAACATTAGCTCTTGGTGTTGGTCTGTCCATAACCAAGTTGTCGTCCATTTCCTTTCTGGTTGGTAACTCGGAAGTAGCCTTACTTAATGAGTCAACAATATCAGTTTCGACATCTTGTAACTTTTCCAGGTCGATTCTATTCTTTTCAAAACTGACAATAGCCAGCTTAGCCTTCTTGGTACCAAAGGCTTCACCTAAGGCGTTACGTTGATCCATGTTTCTTGCACCAGCACTCTTAACTGCTGGTCCCTTGTAAGATCTCTTGGATCTGGCGAGAACTCTACCGTTGATGAATGGAGCATTGTATAAGTCTACAGATTTGTTTACCGGATCGTAAAGAGCAACGATATAATCATCGTTTTCATTACCAGTTTCACCGTCATAAACTAACTTTTCGTTTTCTCCGTGTAAGACGAAATCGCCATTTCTCTTCTTATGTTGAAATAATTCAAATTCAGTAGATGATGGAATTTGAAGACCGTTGAAGAATGATCCTACAACACACAGAGGTTCCTCAGTGACAGATGCAACTCTAATATCGGTAGTCTTAGATTCTCTCTTTCTCTTAGAAGACATATTGATGATCACACACTATATAAAATCTAACAAGAAAGCACCCACTGCCTATTTCAGTTCAGTTGTAGTAACTTGGTTCCTGTACGTCTCATCTCTCTCATCGCATTACGAAATTTTTTTTATGTGCAAAGCAAAATGGAACGAGCACGACTTTTCAGTGATGTATTTCATAGAATCACTACCTACACATCATCTAATTGATTAGGACCAGTTTCAATTGAATAATTGTCTGTCTGCCTGTCTACCCGCCTGCTGTTCTATGATATGACATCCATTAATGGTTCGGGAACACATTATGAAATCTTAGATATCTCCCCCGATGCTGACACTGCAGAAATTAAAAGAGCTTACAGAGAGCTTATCTTACGTGCACACCCAGATAAGCAGCACCCTAGTGCAGCAACAACTTCATCAAAATCAGTTTCAAGTATAAAGAATGCTTACGACGTGCTATCCAATACTGAGACGAGGGCCAAGTACGATGCTGACCTTACCAAGGCGCTGCAGAAACAAGGCTTCAATCTAAATGGTGATGGGCTCGATTGTTACAGCTTAGAAACTTTTGATTTCAATGAAGATTTGGAAAATTGGTCAAAGACATGTCCGAGATGTCAAACCCCTGCTTCAATAAAATTAACAGAAGAAGATTTGGAACAGGGCACTGACGATGGAGAAGGTGGATTGGAGTTGTTAGTTCAATGTGGAAGCTGTAGTTTGTGGATTAAGGTTCGTTACATCGAAGAAGCTTAACATAATGATATCATTGTACTTGTAATGTAATATTAATAGTGTATCTAACTATATGCCATAATATATAATAAATGAATACCATAAATAAATAATTTATTTATCTTGTGAAAGGAGCAGTTTCCCAAATTGAACTATATACATATTCTCCTTCTCTATTCTTTTTAATTCTAATGAATTCTTATCCTTCATCTTTAAAAATAAAGAGCTAACTCATCATTTCATTTTGGTCAAAGATTTGTTTCTAAACTTCTTCTTTCTCTCTGGCCATATCGCTTCAGCCTCCACCAATGCAATGAAAGCTCTTGCCATTGCTTCTATATCAGTCATCAAACTAACATGTCCACGAGCGGATGCAAATTTACCAACGATTTGACCTTCACCAGTTTCTGAATCAAAAAACTTAAATCCTTTCTTTTGAGGCATAAGCCACTTTTGGTGAACTACTCCATCCCCATGTCCATAATAGAAATTGTAATAGTTTCCGTCTTTGATATCTTGAATCCCGTCAACATTAGACCCACGAACTGATGGAACTTGATTACCATATACCATTACCAATGGTGGGTATTTGTCTTCTAATTCTGGTTTATAATCCAATCCAAGTACAAATTCTTTAGTTCTATATAATGTATCCTTAAGATATTCATATGCTTGGCTGAACAGAATGGCAAATTTAGTTTGTTCATCGACAGGCAGTCCAAGAGTATCATCAACAGATGTGTTGTTGGATTTTGTTGGAGACAAAGCCCTAGAAGGTTGAAGTTTGCTTCTTTTACCAATTGGGCTACAACTCCTGAGTTTATTACCAATGGTATTCATGCTAGGGATGTTATCCGTCAATAACAGAAAAGATGATTCAGATTTGGTCATCTTTGTTGGACTTGGTGATACAAGCGTCAGAGTAGTATCAGAGTCAAGCGCAGTAGAAATTTCAATATTAGCTGCATTGGCAGCTTCCTCCTTCTCCTTTCTGACTTTAGCAACAATTGGATTTAAATTATACTCAACCCAGGTATCAGGATTAAAGTAATCTAAATCATAGTATTCATCAGTGTGCTGGTTTACAAAAACTCTACCACTTAGCGGTAAGAAATTGAATCCAGATCTCATCATAAAATTTGTTTCAGGGGTTAAGATCTTATCAGATAAGATAACCGAATCACCAAATCTAATTGGACCTAAAATATTTAGGCACTCGCTGGGAGCACCAACATATATAATTGATCTAAAAATTTCCGGTCTCCTTTGCATAACAGAATGGGCAATCATCCCACCCATTGAATGTGCTATAACTATTATAGGAGTGCCAGAGGTGGATCTGTACATATTTAACATGAATTCTTCTAATTGTGCTGATGAAACATCTCCAGATAATCTCCAATCATACCCAAAATCCTTAATATTTATTTTAGGATTGGAACTCAACTTTTTAATCAATTTCTTTGAAATATCGACAGGACCAACATTTTTCAACATCCCATCCGGGTATATTAAATCTGTTGCGTTTATCTCGTCATCCATAGTGGGACCTAAAAGTAAATTTATTTTACGTAAATGAAAGCCGGCTTTGAATGGGATCCATACTCTCTTGTCTGTTTTTGCGTCTCTCAATACAGAACCTCTGTATCCACCAAGAATAATGACATTTCCAGATATTTCCTGGAAAATATTTTCATAGGGTGTAGTTGTCTTCTTCCTTGTAGGATGAACTATACCACTGACATTACTTGAAATATTCTGTCTTATGGCTCTAATCCTCGCATTATCTGTTCCTTTGAAATTTTTAAAATAATTAGCTTCAAGGACGGTATTAAGTGAAACTTGTCGTTCTAACTGGAGTCGTACATGTTCTGCCATTTCTGCGTCTGCTTCTGATATTCTGTTTTCGTTATCAATGTTAACACCAGTACCTGCATTGCCGCTATTTATCAACGGTATATGTATATCCTCCCTTAATTCTCTAATTTGCTTATATAGGTTCGATCTTATGTTTGAGAGACCACCAAAGGGGAGAGAGAAGGAAAAGATTTTCTGAGTAGCAGCATCAGATATTGGTGTACTTGATTCACTCGAATCAGTTGCTACTCCAGAAGGTGATCTACTTGGAGATGAGGAGGTCCACTTTGATCTGCCTTTAGGTATAGAGAGTGGTTTAGAAGGGTGAGTCTTCTCTAAGCTAACTTCAGCACCATCAAGTAGTACTTCATGCTCGCCTTCTCCTCCTCCTTCTCCTTCTTCTCCTTCTTCTCTTTCTCCTTCTTCATCTTCATCTTCATCTTCATCTTCATCAACAAGTTCATCCTCACCCTCATCTTCGTCTTCGTCAACTTCAGCTTCGTCTAAGTTCCCGTTACCTGATTCAGGATCAATGTACTCCTCACCACCAACAATAGAATCTGCGTCTGACTTGGTTAGCCTACCACGTTTGCCGGCTTGCTGGTTCTCCGCAATAATTTGCATTTCTTCAGCATCTATTTCAACGTAATCGTCAGAATCTGCCCAATCCAGGTCTTCATTTTCTCTTTCTTTGGACATTTTGGGCTTATATATATAAATAGGTGAGTCTTTTAATTGTTTTTTTTTTTGGCTTTTTTTTTACCTTTTCGTATATCCGAAGATTTTAGCTTTAAAAGTTTACCTAATAGCAACCAAGCTCACACAATGTTTGCAAGTTTATTTTGCTCAAGTTCCGTCAATACCGACTCGTCGTACAAGTTATTCACAATATAATATATAGTGGCGCTTGCTTAACTAAGCGCTAAATAATTAACATTTAAAAAAAATAATGATTTGGTGGTGCAATTTGATTTAGTGGTATATATTTAGTGCGAAACCTAAGTGCTGCTGCTAACACTTATCACCACTATCAGCATGTGAATTCAACCATCCGCAAGGTAAATGTGAATGCAAACAAGCAGAAGTCATTAAACAATAAGGGGGAGGAGAATGGAACCTAAACTACAATAATACAATAAAAAAAAAAATAAAAAACAGCAATCATCCAAACCCGAAACGTCCATACTCGTGACTTTATTTAATGCATTAGCTTCTCAGTTAGAAATTATTTATACTGATCGATTTCTATGTGTGGGGAGGAATATTTAGCGCTAACGGCGCAATCTTCGATGCCATTTTTATTGCGCCTATTTGACAGCTTCTTGAACTTAAAATTTTTAACCACCTCCACCAATTCAAAAGATTAACCTTTTTTTTTCATTGTTTTTTGTTTGCTATTATGCCAACGTTAAACAATCATTATTATCAAATATTGTCCAATAATCTTAACTAATTCGGTCCTTTCACCACCAATAAAAAGTTCATCTTAAAGGGACCTACCTTCCGCGGATAATAATAGGTGATTTCAATAAACAAATAAGATAAAAAAAAAAAAAAATGGCTGCTAAAAAATTAGCTTAACATTCCAATATCATCAATTTACCTATCAAAGGTTAGTAACCTGCTAATAGACCATATTTTACTTTAGTTTTACTATTGAAAAGAAACTTGTTTTTGAAAAGCATAGAAATCTCCCCCCTCCTCCCTCCCCATTCTTAATCCTTTTTTTTTTTTTTTTGGATAGACTATTGGAACGGAACAAAGTATGATATAAGATATAAAATTAATATTTTATGGCGTAGTAAGACGCTCCGCTGGCGCCTATCCGGCGAGGACGATTGCATCGAGCTTGTCTCCCTTCGGTCGTTCTTCTGGCCCTACAGGGAGTAAAGAATATCTCCTCGAAGAGGAGCAAAGCTCGATGCAATCGTCCTCCCCGGATAGGGGCCCTAGCGGAGCGGTTCTTTATGGAAATGATTAAAAATCTAATCGGTAATTTTGTAAATTGCTCCGCCGAAGGCTCATCCATAGAGGAAAACCGCGATGAACTGAACTCGAGATCGTCTCCCTTCTATCGTCCTTCTGGCCCTAGTGGAACTAAAAAATATCTCCTCGAAGAGGAGCAAAGCTCGATGCAATCGTCCTCCCCGGATAGGGGCCCTAGCGGAGCGGTAATAAATATATAAAGAAAAAAAAGCATGAAAGTAAAAAAATATTTATATAGATCATCAGCTCACATCAACACCAATCCATAAAGAATTACTAAGATGAACTTATTAGCACCAAACATCGCCTCCACCTCCGCCTCCGCCTCTGAGATCCCCCATTCCATCCATTCCCCATTCCTCTCTTGGTTACAACTATAATGGGCAACTTAGAGAGTAAATGGTGAAGTATTCAATTAATAGTATTTTTATGGGAGAATGTTCTAATGCTAGTTGATTAAATAACATTTTGAAATGAGGAGAAATAAATGATTATAGTTTTAAAAAATAATAGAGAGTAAACTGTGGAGGAGAAAGATAAGGCAAAAAAGAAAAAAATAAACAGTAAAAAAAAAACCACAACATTGATGGGGGAGGGGCAGGAGAAAGGAGAGAGAGAAAGAGAAAAAGAAAGAGAAAGAGAGAGTGGAGATTAGTTTTTGTCTGGCAGACGGGGTAAGGAAGGCGGTGTTGGAAAGTTGAAAATAGTTTTTTTTTGAAAGATATTTTATGGACTTGAAAGTAAAAATGTAGTTTACTCGCATATTCTTGCCAGGTGAGAAATAGAGATAGAAATAGAGAAAGAGAAAGAGAGAAATATGGCGCTTAGAGAGGCGATGCTTGAAATTTATGCCAATTTTAGCGACTATTGTGTAATTTATATAAATTTCCGCCTAAACGATCATTTACTGCACAAGACTACTAAAAAATAAAATGGAGTCTACGAGATATTGTAGGGGAAGCGAGTGGCTAAGGACACCGTTGTAAGAAAAGTTGATCCAACGAGTAAAGCTTTAGCTTAAGCTTATGATCAAGCCCGAGAGCGGAAGTGAATAAGAAGGGACTCGCTAGAACGTACGGCCCCCCCAGCCCCATCGGCTTACCAATATGACGTAGAACTGAAGGATTATATTTAGACATTGCATCTTAGAGTTGAGGGAATTTTAATTTTTTTTTTTACGGTATGCAATTGTCGTAAAATTGACAACTGGAGCCTCAAGATGACAAAGATTTTTTTCCACTTTTTCATAAGCCCTTTTCAAAAACGTGGGAAAAAGCTGTCAAAAATTTAGATGAAGTCAAAATGTATGAGGCCTTGTGGGCTTTTTAATTAAAGCCCATTTGTATAAATGAGGTACGATTTCCGCCTCACAGTTTCTGCAAAGTTTCCGATATCTCTTTTTTTACTACTTATATTTTATTTCACAGCCCCACCTTCTCCTTCTCCTTCTCCTACTCCTTCCATTTGATTGAACTAGTAATCCGATTACTGTTCCGATTCTTCCTCCACAATTGTGATTATTTTTAGGTTATTTTTTTGACAAATACCGCAGTTTTATAATTTACAAAGTGACTGTTTCATATATAAATAGTTCAATTCCCAGTCTCAAACTCACCACCACCACCACCACCACCAACACCTCACAATAACTTGAGGACATACAATTTTAAAATGTTGTCAACTCGTCAAATAATAGGTATAACCTTATCTTTATCCATAGTTGGATTTACAATCTTTTACTTCTTTGATCAAATAAATATAGCCATATACAATTATTCTGGTAATGGTATAACATATTTCCAATACCTGCAAATAGATGAAATCCCAGACCATAAGTCAAAGCTGACTGGTGGGTCTGGAGAATCTTCGCAGATGTTCGACTTTAAGATTAGGTCGTTTAACGTGCGAGTAGATACTCACAATAGATTCCCGCACGAACATCACTGGAACGAACGGAAAGAAGGTGTTGTTAATAGCTTAAAACATTTGGACCAAGATGTACCAACTTTGATAGGTTTACAAGAGTTAAAACACCACCAACTCAATGATATACTAAGGGGATTGAATGGTGAAACTGCTGACTCTGAATTCCCCTGGATGCACTATGGTGTCGGTAGAGACGATGGCCGTCTGGCCGGTGAATACGCTCCAATTATATACAACTCTGAGGAATGGAAGTTGTTAAACGGTACATCACGTTGGCTTTCATCAGAACCAACTAAGCCAATAAAATCTTGGGGTGCTGCAACAAAGAGAGTGATAACGTTTGCAACTTTGCAAAATATTAAGCTGGGTAATATCATAAATTTCATAAACACTCACTTGGATCACAAATCAAAGAGAGCAAAGATGAAATCAGCAAAGTTAATTTTACACTGGATTGATTCAATACCCAATGATTACCCAACTTTCCTTAGTGGAGATTTCAACTCCTTGAATACTGGTATTGCCTATAAAAAGATTGCTACAAAGATGGACGATGCCAATGTAGAGGCTGTTTCCCACTTAAACGATACTCAGATAACTTACACTGGATTTGAACCAGAACAAAAGGAAACAACCATTGATTTCATTTGGTCCACTCCTGGTAACTGCACCTATATTAAGGTAAGCAATTTTGCTACCTTATCAAACGAAGATTCAGAAGGTATGTTATTTTCTGATCACAGACCAATTGAAGCAGAATTTATTGTTGCTGTCAACCCATCTATATCATAGTACCACACCACTGGAATAGAGATAATGGCTAATTTATTTTGATTTTTTTCTTTTTTTTTTTTTGATTTTGATTTTCACCTTCTTTACATATTTAAGTCTATAGAGTTAAATATAGCTAAGTAGAGTAATTACAGTTTTTACTGATTATTGTATCTTTATATTTTGTAGTTTTTTATGTACTTGGTGGAATGTTACATATTACCGACTTGGAGTTGACGCTAGTACCGTTTCAGTTAGTGTTCGTTTCCCTTTGGTTGACATTTCTCTAGTGTGTGTAAGTTGTTGTTTAGCCAAATCTTTGCTATTATGATAACTGTCCGCGATTTCTGTAAATTTGCACCCAATTATTTAAATACCACCAAGGCATAGGCAGATATCAAGCTTCTATCTCTATCTTAATGATTTATTAAACAACAATCCTTTTATTTAACGATTCTGATGGCATTTTTTTCTCATAAAGTTCATTTGATTTCTCCTCGGTCAACTTTTAGCTTGTGATTTTTAACTTTGAACTAACCCCACACAAGTAGATAGATTACAAAAAAATGCCTTTCTTCACCTTTTTGCCTGGGATAGTGTTGAATTATGTCATCAAGAGACAAAGAAAGGGGGGTAGTTAAATATGTAGAAGCAGATGCAGGTGATGGCACAGTTTCTACAGATCATCACATGAAAGGCTTAGCCTTGATCCTTACTTTACTTTCATGCTTCTTTTCACAATTTATATCAGCGTTAGATCAAACTATTGTAACAACGACGTATTCTACGGTAGGAAACAAATTTCATGCTTTCGACAAGATCGGATGGTTGAACAGTGGATTTTTAGTCCCAATGTGCACTTTATGCCCCATATATGGTAAACTTTCAATTGTAATAGGTAGAAAGAAGCTTTTAATCATCGGAATTATAATTTTCGAAATTGGATCACTTGTGGGAGCTCTTTCAAATTCGATGGGAATGCTTATTGGTGGAAGAGTCATTCAAGGAACTGGCGCAGGGTGTATTCAAACTTTAGTCAGTATTGTAGTAACTGAGTCAGTACCAGTCTCCAAGAGACTGACCTCAATTGCGATTATTGCCATTGCTTACTCCATTGCTTCAATTTTAGGTCCCTTTATTGGTGGTTCTTTTACTACCAATGTGTCCTGGAGATGGTGCTTTTATGTAAACTTGCCATTGGGGGTACTTTCCCTAATATTGCTAATAGTAGGGTTCAATCCACCACCTCCTACAAGAGGTAAAATGCAGCAACGACTACACCATATCGACTTTATAGGGCAGCTATTACTATCAACTGGATTAGTTTTATCCATGCTTGGGTTAACTTTTGGTGGAGTAACATATCCATGGTCATCAGTACAAGTAATATTATTACTTTGTATCAGTGGACTTTTACTAATTGCCTTTGTTATGTACAATTTCATAGCTAGTAAAGATCCAATTATTCTTAATGAATTTATTACTATTCCACAGATCATCTTTGCAGCAAGTGCTGGGTTCTGCAATTTTGCAATGTTCTTGGGAAATGTCACTTATCTTACTGTTTATTTTCAAGTTATTCATAATCATTCGGCTTGGAAATCTGGTGTTGATTTGATCCCATTGATCATTTCAGTAACTTTAACAGCAGTTTTCAATGGTTTAATTACTAAATTAACAAGTCAAGTTAAGTTGTTTTATGTTATAGGTGGAGTAAGTGGAGTTATAGGAACCTCACTTATGGCATTTAGAATTAATGAAACAACACCTACAAGTGAAAGAATTGGTATTTTAATAATTACTGGTATATCATTGGGATTTCTGGTTCAATGCACATTGCTTTCTTGTCAAATTAAGGCTCCATCTAGGATAACAGGATCTCTCATTCAAGTAACCACTTTTGTTAATTTTATGAGGTTCCTAGGTGGAACAATCGGAGTAACAATATCAACATTAATATTTCAAACCATTTCAATACGTGACATAGCTTTTGCAATAAAAGGTCTCCCAACATCTGAACAGGAAAATTTGTTTCAGTCGAATATTGACCCCATCGGAATTTTAAGTTCCCCTGAGATGATTCAATCTCTACCGCTGAATTTACGACAAAGTGTTTATAAAGCTATAATGAAAGGTATTACTGGTGCTTTCTATTTCGGAATGGCCCTTCTGTTTCTTGGATTTCTCTTTAGCTTATTTGCAACCAATAAACTGGTCCCAAAGAATATGGATGTTGCTCAAAAGCAAGAAGAAATCAAAGTAGAAAACTCAGGTAATTCATAGACAACTTATTTTAATAATTCATTTATGTAGCAGCTCTATTATTATTAGCATTGAAAGGTGAGAGGTATTTCTCCACGTCTATGGCCTGACCATTTCTCTCGATATTCTCACTGAAAAGATGATCCTGGAAAATTTGCAGCCGATGTAGAAGGCCATATCAATTTCGCGCATCGTACCCAATTAGGAAGTCAACAACTTCAATCGAGGGCAAAAAAAGTACTTTTCCATACTCTTAGGTGCACGCACTAGAGTCTTCTGGCTCATATTGAAAATCCACTGGCTTCTTCAACCTTCACTTTTCCTTAAGAAAGAAGAAGAATCATAGCTTAAGTTTTGGCATGAGTTCGTTAATAGTGAAACGTGTTGCCTCCAGTGTTGCACGTCGCACATCTGGGTCTTTGAGGAGAAGTCTCCGTCTTGTTAGACCTTCAGTAGCGTTACTTCACACTTCGAGATCTTTGAACCAACAACAGCCAAATAAGGATAATAATAATAAGAATAAGAAAGATGATAAAGGGATCTTTGGACAGATTCTTAACTTCGTAGATACGATGTCAACAGCACCACTTCGCCCTGATGTCAAGTTACATATCAAAGACGTTCACGACATTGCTGCTATTAAGCAAGTCACTGCGACTTATGAGTTTATTATATCTTCATATTTGCAAGAATCAAAGGAATTTTTTGATAACCCACAACTGAATGCCGACGCAGCTGTCGTTGCCGATCGTGTCATTCAACAATTCAAGAAGAAGTTTCCTTCTTCCCCTGTACCAACGAGAGCTGATATTGCCGACTACTACAAGTTGGTGTACTTGATGCTGTTTGAAGAGAAGGGAGTTGAGCAAATTGTTTACGAGGATGCTCCATTAGTGGATGACTTGAAGGTAATATGGGCATTGAAGGAAGAGGGCGAAGTTAAGTTTGAGGAGGGTGTCGACTCTGGTTCCGTATCAGACATCGCTGACATTGCCCGTGACTTTGGCGTATCTCCAGAATGCATTGAAGAATGGTTTAAGTTTTTCAAGGTCTTGGATTCTATACCGATAATTGGCCATACTCAAAATGCATTAAACCCACCAGCTTTAGAAAATAGAAAAAAATTGGAAACTCTTGGTATAATGGAACCATTTTTAACTCAGAGTGGTTCAAAGGGTAAATCGACTTCAGGTTCTTCCAAGTCTAATAAGTCCGGATCATCTGGGAATTCGAAGAAGGAAGACCAGCGTACCATAAACATTGATATTGATGCTGACAAACTTGCAAAGTATGCCTTTGTTGCTTCTTCATTTCTTCTCGGTATGTATATTTTCTCATCAACGACGCTGAATGCAAACCAAGAAATTTCATTCCAAGACTTCACTTCAAAATTTCTTGTTAAGAACTATGTCAAGAAGCTTGTAGTTATTAACAACAAGACTGCTTCCATTGAATTAAATGAAACCGGATCTCTGCATTATTCCAATGGTCAACTGTTTTATTTCCAAATTGGTTCTATTGAAGCATTCGAAAGAAATTTAAGAAATGTTCAAGACGAATTAGAAATTTCAGATCAAATTAGAGTTCCAGTTGTTTATGTAAGTGAAGGTAATACTTCCAAGATGTTAATTAATTTCTTACCAACCTTATTGTTCTTAGCTGCTATTTACTACATGACTAAGAAGGCAGGTGGAATGGGAGGTATGGGAGGCCCATTGGGTTTCGGAAAGTCTACTGCTAAAAAATTCAACCAAGAAACTGATGTTAAGATTAGATTTAAGGATGTTGCAGGTATGAGTGAAGCCAAAGAAGAAGTTATGGAATTTGTCAAATTTTTACAAAATCCAGAAAAATATGAAAAGTTAGGTGCAAAGATCCCAAGAGGTGCTATTTTATCTGGACCACCAGGTACTGGTAAGACATTAATTGCCAAGGCAACAGCCGGTGAAGCTGGAGTACCATTCTACTCCGTTTCCGGTTCAGAATTTGTTGAAATGTTTGTCGGTGTTGGTGCTTCAAGAGTTCGTGATCTTTTCAAGACCGCAAGACAAAATGCCCCATCAATTGTTTTTGTTGATGAAATTGATGCTATTGGTAAGCAAAGATCGAAGGGAAATGCAAGTGGAGCAAATGACGAAAGAGAAACCACTTTGAATCAATTATTAGTTGAAATGGATGGTTTTGATTCAAATGATCATGTTGTTGTTCTTGCAGGTACCAATAGAGCTGACATCTTAGATAAGGCTCTTATGAGACCAGGTAGATTTGATAGACATATTGGAATTGATAACCCGGAATTACTTGGTAGAAAGGAAATTTTTGAAGTTCATTTGAAAAAAATTAAAATGGTTGATAATATTGATGAAGATTTATCTGGTAGATTGGCAGCATTAACTCCAGGATTTCTGGGAGCTGATATTGCCAATGTATGTAATGAATCAGCATTAATTGCTGCTCGTTATAACGCCGATGCGGTTACTTTAAGACATTTTGAATTAGCCATTGAAAGAGTTATCGGTGGAATTGAAAAGAAATCTAAGCTTTTAAATGGCGAAGAACAAAAAATTGTTGCCTACCATGAAGCTGGACATGCTGTATGTGGATGGTATTTGAAATATGCTTCACCCCTTTTGAAGGTCTCCATTATTCCTAGAGGTCAAGGTGCTCTTGGTTATGCACAATATTTACCACCAGATCAATACTTATTATCTGGATTACAATTAAACGATAGAATGATTATGACATTAGGTGGTAGAGTTAGTGAAGAATTAAACTTTAATTCTGTTACCAGTGGTGGTCATGATGATTTCAAAAAAGTTACTGGAATTGCCCAGCTGATGGTCATGAGATTTGGTATGTCTCCAAAGGTTGGTATGGTTAATTATGCCGACACAAGAGACTCAGATGATTTAGCCAAGCCATATAGTGAAGAAACTAACAGAATTATTGACGAAGAAGTTCATAGAATTGTTAGTGAGTGCTATGAAGCTTGTAAGGAATTATTAACTTCAAGATCAAATGAAGTTAAGTTGGTTGCTGAAGAATTATTGAAGAAAGAATTTATTACCAGAGAAGATATGATTAGATTATTAGGGAAGAGACCTTTCCCGGAAACTAACGATGCATTTGACAAATACTTGGATGGAAAACCAGCTTACAAGAATATTCAACCAAACAATGAGTCGAAGGATCAAGATGTTGAATAAGTCATAATGAAAAAGAAAAATAAAAATGGAGGCAGGAGAGTTGAGACAGACATAAATTAGAGAGATGTCTAAAATCATGTATATAATAACAATAACGTTAGAAGTTCATATAGGAAATCAATACAACAATGCATATAAATTGATATTAGGATGTAAATATGGTAAAATTCATTGTATAAAGTAATTGTTTTGCTTGGGAAATTGGACGTCTTTCTCCGTATGTGTCTCATTCTTTTTTTTGCAGCCATTTTGTTAGGGTATCATTTTTCGCGAATGCGTGTATCTACCAAAATTACTTGTCAAAACATACTTTCAAGAAGTAAGAGATAAATGAAAATAATACCCATAAAGTAAATATTTACTGGGATAATTAATTGAAAATCTAATAGTAAAATGGCTAGATCTAGTCGTGGACGTTCCAATAAGACGGTGAGTCCCGAACCACCACTCACACCAAGATCGAGGTCTGTCAGAGGACGTACGAATAATAAGGAAATTGTTGATTCTTCCATTATAGATGAAATAATTGATGTACCACCTTCACATGGAAAGAAGAGAAAGAATGAAGAAGAAGAAGATGACGACGATGAATATACCGGGGACGAGGAAGATGATGATAGCAAAATAAAGAAGGATAGTGGAGATGAGGACGAAGACGAAGACGAAGAGGAGAGAGAAGAAGATGCTGGAGAAGAAGAAGAAGAAGAAGGTGAAGGAGGTGAAGAAGGTGCTGGAGTTGAAGAAGAAGGCGAAAGTACTATCGCTGTAGAAGGGAAGCAAAGAAAAATTCCTAAGAAGAGAGGTAGAAAGAAGATCAAGTTGATTTTCAACGAGGATGGAGTTCTTGATGAGGATGGTAATCCATTGGCAGTTGAAAATGACGAAATTGTCATCGAACATGAGGATCCAAAGGGTAAGGCCAAGGTTGAAAAAAATGGTAAGTTGATTGGTGACAGAGTTTACAGAATGAAGACTTTTACCATATTGAACCACGGTGATATACTTTTTATGGTTTCGACCGAACCTGCAAGACTTGTTGGGTTTAGAGATTCTTACTTGTTGTTCAAGACTCACAAGACTTTATTTAAAAAGGTTTGTACTCACGATGAAAAGATGGATTTGATTAATAGACAAATTATTCCCAACTCTTATAAGGGTAGATCAGTTAACTTGGTCACCGCCAGATCAATTTTCAGAGAGTTTGGTGCTAAAATGATTAAGGATGGTAAGAAGGTTATTGATGATTTCTGGGAACAAAGAGCTATCGACAGAGGTGACGTTGAAGGGGAGTATGCCGATCCTGCTGAGTTATATGTGAACAAACACATGACTAATGGATTAGGATTCTCAGGCAATAACGCTGATGGAGGTAGTGGATCTACCCCAGTTCCTAACTCTGCAGCTTTAGCTTCTAGTGCTCTTGTAAAGTATCAAACTGATCCAACCTGGATGTATCAAATTGTAATCCAAACTACTTCATATAATAGAAGACTTCAAGAAGACAGAGGACTTGCCATGAGAGGTATAAAGGATACTTACACTGGATTAAATTTGTTCCCAACCACCACTCAACCTACTAAAGCCACTGCTATTAAGCTTTCTGATGCAAATGAAGAAGTTGCTGCTTGTAAGGGGGAAATCATTACTGATATTGTATACCATAATCCAGATATTACCAGAAAGCCTACTGGATTGAAAGATGTTCCTTTGGAAATCTTTGATGATATAGATGATCCAGAAATCAAGAAGGCTATCTTGGAGCAACAAAATTTCGAAAGATCTCTTTAATAATAAAATGAAAGAATACAGAAACAATGTCTACATGCACCATAAATGGTTCATATATAACTTAGGTTTCTTTTTCTTTTGTTAGACGAACTGTCTATATGTAAACCTCTCCAATTGTATATTAGAATGTCATAAATTAAAATAAAATTGATAAATTTAGGCTCATGCTCACATTAAATGGAATTAGTTCCATCTATTTCTCTTTTGCTACAACATATGTTCTCAAACCTCGGCATAGTAATAAACTACAAATTTCATTAATGAGATAATTTTAACTTTTTGATTTTTTTTTCATATATACTCTTACAATTCAATTTTTTATATAACTTGCTCTTCAGTCGTAGCCCCCGATTGTTCAATTGACTCAAGCTTTGGTTCTGATTGAAATACTGGAACTTCTGGTACAGATTTCTCAACTGTTTGTTGTGGTGGCATACCTTCTAATATTGGGGCAGGAACTGAATCTAATGGTATTGGTTCCAATGATGGTACTGAGGCTGGTACTGAATCAGCAACCACTGGTGGAGCATGAGATTTTATTTCTACTTCATCTTCCATAAAGTCTTCTAAGGAATCCAATTCATCCTTTTTACCAATCTTTTCCATGTGAGCACGCAATTCAAAATCAACTTTTGTCTTTCTTCTACCGACTTGAACAGTTATGTCACCTTCTTCAACAACTTCAGCATGCTTTTTAGAATATGCAACTTCTGCCTTGGCTTCCTTACCGGATATCTTATGATTAACCCTAATATGTTTGGCTAATGTATCGTGTCTAGTGAAAATTCTTGGTCCTAACAATGGGTTTGCCTTTACACAAACAAAACATTTAAAGAGTTTCTTTTTCTTTGAATGAACTGTTTCTTGATGTCTTATAAGTTCATACTTTCTTGAAAATCTTCTTAAACACATTCTATTTGGAATATCAGCGGATGGTAATTGACATTCGTGAACTACATCAGGATCATAATTTGATGATTTAACATCACCGAGTTCACCTTCTTCAATGTCTTCATTTTGTGCAGTTTCTTCACCATCTTCCTTTCTCTTGTTTTTACCCTTCTTAATAACTCTATGTGCTTCTAATTTAGAATCAACCTTTACTCTCTTCTTCTTGTGACCATTTCCATTTAATGCTTTGGAGATAAACTTATCATGGTCCTCTTCATCTGTACTATCACTTTCCAGTATAGATTCTTCTTTCTTGTTAGCTCTCTTTCTACCACGACGACTTTTCAATTTCTTTTCTTCTTCTTTTAATTTTTCTAATTTTTCACTATAAGCAGAGTATTGCTTTAAGAAAGTTGTGTAACTTTCACTTAAATCATATTGAATAACAGTTAAGAAGTGATAAATAGCTGGCTTCCAAGCTAATAAATTATAAATTTCCCAATAATTTAAATTCATTACAATCAGAGTTAAAAATCTAATTGTCTTTGAAGATAATTCACTTGATGCTTCGCTTGATGTTGAAATTTTAATCAAAACATCAAAATTTCTTTCAATAATTATATGTAATTTTGAATTAATTATTTCAGGATCTTGAAAATTTGGTAATAAGCTAATTAATTTGTAAAATTTAGTTTCAAGGGTTTGAATTTCATCGGGAGTTAAGTCATCATCTCTTTCATAAAGAATATTAGCAACCTTAAATATATGTTCGGAGTAGTCTTCAAGAGTATCAGGAATTCCAATGTCAAGAACTTGAACAATTTCAACAAGTGGGATTTCTGAAGTCTTGATTAAATTCTTAGTGAATGAGGTTTGTTGATCACTTTTAATTGGTGATGACTCGAGAAATGGGAGTGAATCTGAAATATCACTTGGTAATGGACGAGCGGTAACTGATGTTGGTAATGGGAGTGCAGTAACACGACTAAGTTCTTCTACTGATGGATATGCAGTATCTTTAATAGTAAGTTCAGTTTCTTTTCCCTTTTCTTCTTCTTCTTTGACAACTTCTGCATCTTCCATCTCCACATCTGATGTCTTCATTGGAACAACAGGTGCTTCTGTCTCTACTGCTTCAACCTTTGCTGCTTCTCCCTTTGCTTCTGCCTCTGGTTCCTTCTCAAGCGCTTCTCGTACTGGCTGAGAGGAATATGAGGTAGCAGAAGAAGGAGGTATTGCCTCACCACCTTCTTCTTCTTGTTGAACTGGACCTGAAGAAGGTGGAACCTCCTTCTTATCCTCAGTTGTTACCTCAGAATCAACCTTATTTGGGGTTTGACCCAATAGTCCTGCTATTGAAGACATTCTATACTAAATGAAATTCCCTTAAAATACAATAAAAAAACAATTGAATTGAAATTGCCTTCTTGTTTTAATAAATTTCTAGTTGCAAAATCTAGTGGCTGCCAAAACTAAAACTAATAACAATTCCAAACAAGCTAAACGGAATCTAGTGTCAAGTCAAGTGATGTTTAATAAATACTTATAGCAATTTTTTTTCAAGCGTATCGTAGCTATTATATATAAATCGGTGCACCTCCTTAATAAATCAAGTTAATGACTTTTTTCTTTCTAAAAACGAAAATTTATTAATTGTTGTTGTTTGTGTGGTCAATTCAGATAAATTGCAAAAAAAAGGAAAAACTGGCAAAAAAAAATAATACCATGCCCGTTCCTATATACACGCACATCATCAAAAAAAAACACCCGCGACATGTTACACAAAACAGACCTAGTCGTATCCTTCCTAGTAACATACTTGACCGAAAGATAAATATTCGGCTTGGTAGACGTTTTGTTAATTTCAGGATTTGGTTTAAATTTCGATTTCGATTTTGATTTGAAGTTTACTGTTTTTCTCATACAGATTTGCCATCTTCCACATACTCTTAAGTCTTGGTTTACTGATTTACTGGTGAGTCTGTAGTGCTGCCCTTTAATTGTTATGACGGGTAGGAGAAGGAGGGGGCTGGGTGCAAAATACCTTCACATTTGCACGACCTTATTCCTAATAATTTGGTCGTGTGCTTGGTAAGTGTTTTGCAGCTTTACTTTAATATATACGAGATTAGAGACATAAATATTGCAACCAATATTAGAAAGAATATATAAAATAAAATTACACGGTTCTTACAATTTGTACTATTTCCTCGAATAGGGGACAAACGGAGAGGTACTAGGTATTTACTAGAAAGCTTGAAACTAATACATTGAGGTCACAAGACGCTCCGTTGGAGGCATTCTGGTGAGGACAACTAAGTTTACCTTGTTAGAGAGAAGTGTTCGATGAGTTATTAAAGCACCCTACCTTGTAATCTTGAAGTATGATATTGATATGTATAATGTTTACATACATTAAATTGGATTAAATTATACTAAAAATTAAATTACCTATGTGGTTGTGGAGGTTGGTGATGGTGACTCATATGATATTGAATAGGAGAATGATTTGGTTGACCTTGTTGTTGTTGTTGCTGCTGTTGTTGTTGCTGTTGTTGTTGCTGCTGTTGTTGTTGCTGTTGTTGTTGCTGCTGTTGTTGCTGCTGCTGTTGCTGTTGCTGGATTTGTTGATATTGAATAATTGGGATTTGCTGGAATTGTGGCATTGGAATATGTTGGGGTAAATGTTGAATATGAATTTGTTGTGGTATATGATGATATGGTTGAGGTTGTTGATGAATATGAGCACTGAGTTGTCTAGGGTTTGGTAAATGAGGCAGTTGTGATTGGGATGTATGTCTTGGTTGTGATAATGCCTGCTGCTGCTGCTGTTGCTGAAGTTGAAGTTGTTGTTGCTGATGATGATGTTGCTGTTGCTGCTGATGATGTTGTTGTTGCTGCTGCTGTTGTTGCTGTTTTTGTTTCTGTTGTTTTTGTTGTTGTTGTTGTTGCTGATGTTGTTGTTGCTGTTGTTGTTGTTGCTGCTGCTGCTGTTGTTGTTGTTGCTGTTGTTGTTGTTGCTGTTGTTGTTGTTGCTGTTGTTGCTGTTGTTGCTGTTGTTGTTGTTGATGCTGCTGCTGTTGTTGTTGTTGCTGTTGTTGTTGCTGCTGTTGTTGCTGTTGTTGCTGCTGCTGTTTCTGTTCCCATTCTGGAAGATACATATTTAATCCTGGTAACTTCATCTTACCTTTTTCTTCATATACTGAACTTTTCAAATTTGGTGGACTCGCTCCAAATCTTGTTGGTATGACTCCTTGAAGAATAGTGCCATGATTTGTACCTGGAGAATTGGATAACCTAAATTTTTGAAAATTCTCTTTAATTGTTGAACTTTCGGGTTTATTAAAATTAACTCTTTCTTGATTTGTATTATCCACTTCACTAATTGAATAGCCACGAGGTGGCATTGGCTTTAAAGAAGGTAATACAGGTCCTGACCCTGATGATATTGTTACCAATGGAACATTATTCATAGAAGGTGTTGATGCGTTGGATTGAGGCTTCTTTTCTTCGGGTTTTGAATTAAATTGAACTAATCCAATGGAATATTCTGGCTTTAATGTAAAGTTTGAGTTAAGATATTGTGGGTTTTCATCCTTTCCATCAGCGGACATAGAGACTGATTTTGGTCTTGGACTGACTCCACTACTCAATCCTCTTGCTTCACTGGATTCCCCTTCATTTGAAAATTCTCTTTGTACCTCAATATCTGGAGTTTCTTCTTGACCTTCCTCTGTATCAACGCCCCCTTTTTCTGCTTGTACATGTTCTTGATCATTAAGTCTTTGAGCAACTTTAGCTGCCCTAAGGGCTTGCGCTGCAAAATGCTCTTCAATTTCCTTATCTTCTTTTAATAAAAAGGCTTGTGCTTTTGCTAATTTTCCTGGATCATCAATAATCTCAACATTTTCTTTGGCATAATTAACAGCCATTTTATTTTCTTTACCAGTAATTCCATGTTTCCTTCTAATATGTCTTGCTAAGGAATCGTGACGTGGATAACTCAGTACTTTGGTTCCACTTCTTGTACAATAGATACACTTATAAATCTTTTTCTTTGTAGCATGAACAAATTCTTGATGTCTTAATAATTCGTTTTTACCATAGAAGATCTTGAGGCATGGTTGTAAAGAGTTTGGATCCAGAAGGTGACATTGATGAATAACCCCAGATTTGTTTCTAGCAGCTGATCTTTTATGATCTTCGTCCATTTCTCCTAATTCTAATGACCCATCAAATTGTCTTCTTTCTTCATCACTATCACTGAAATCAGTTGAATTTTCATTTTCTTCCAATTTTAATTCGGAATTTTGATGCTGTGATAATTGAGATTGCTTTTGTGTTTGTGTTGGACGATGTGGTATTTGTTGTGTTTGTGGTTGTGGTTGTTGTTGTTGTTGAACTTGCTGTTGTTGTTGTTGTTGAATTTGAGGTGTATGTGGTGTCGCTGGTCTTCCACGCTTCCTTCCTGGTTTCTTTCTAACCACTGGTTCTATATTCTTTAAGGTTATATCGATATATGGAGTAATACTTATTCTTGCTAATTTCCTCTTCTTTGTTTCAGGTGTTTCGACTCTATGGTATGAATAATTATAAAAGGGATATGGAAATGGGAAATCAAATCCTTGACTCATCGATTCGTTCATATAATTAGCAGGAGGTTTAACCAATGGGCCAAATGGAGTTTGAATAACTTCAATATCACATAGCTTTAAAAAATACTCCAAATCTGGTAAAAGATATAATAAATGATATACTTCCCAATATTGTAAAGTATATATCAATTCCACTAAATATTTTGTGACGTGTGACGATAACGACAAGTTAAAATATGTTGATGAAAATTTTAATAACCTTGTATAATTATCAATTAAAATCTTAGATACTTGCTCATTGGGGTAATAAATTGGTGGCTTCACGGTCGCCGAACCAGGTCTCTCATAATTTCCAGTGTAACTTGTATTTGAATCGCTCAGTTCATCTATTTTCGAAATATCCATTGGCTTAGGAATGTATGATGTTAATTCAAATAATTTAGCTTCAACTGTTATACGATGATTTTCATCTAATTCAGTTTCTTCAAGTAAAAGATATAAAATTTCCATTAATTGAAATGAGTATTGGTTTATTGACAGTATTTGTGAGGCATTTGAATCCAAATTTCTCTTTGTGACAACTGTTGACACATGTGGTGTCAACTTCATAACTTCCTTTGTAATTGGATCTGAGTTTATTGTTCCTGAAGATGATCCTCCAAGAATTTCTTCTGCTCTCCCATCAGGTATCACCCTGGGGACATTTCCATTTAATCGATGTATTATTCCTAAAATAAAATGTTAGTAAAAATGAGCTCAACTCCTCCCCCTCCTCCTTAAATGAATATCTCTTTAAATCGAAATCGATCCGTTAGTGCTATCTATCACTTAAAAGTAAAATGCATCGAACTCTTTTCGTCCCCTAAGATCCCGGCAAGGCAATCATCGTCTACCCTGCCACAGGCCACAATGGTAGTCGCACCGCCACCCATCTCAAATCAAGACTCTTCAATGTAATCAACTCTTTAAATCAATGCAAAAAGGGATCCTTTACAACCATATAACTTGAAACATTTTCAATCCATCACCAATACTCAAATCTTAATGGCGGGGGATTCTCTGTTGTTGCTGTGTATCGTATTCGCAACTATCCTTAGTGGTACATACCCAGTGGGAGCAAGTGCTGCTTCTGAAGTGATTTCTAGAATTTGTTAGTATGAAGTTCTTGGGTCAATCTATAAGACGCTGCGATATCAATGATCCATACATCACTATATCAATCGTCTTACAATTTCATGTGTAGGGATTATCACTCACCTCACCAGATAACCTTCGTAGGTTAGACATTATTTAATTTCTCTATCAAATTCAAAGGTAAATAAAAACAGGCTAGATAAAACAAGCACAAAAAGAAAGCAATATACAAAATGAAATTTATCTAATCCTTTCCTGTATACGCCTTAAGCTTAGCTATAAACCTTTTAAATTAATTCCTTCAAATCTGTTTCCAATCAATCAACTGTGATTGTTAGCCACCATCATTAATGTTCAGAAAAAAATGCAACACACGAATTGTGCAACAAAAATCGAGAAAAGTGCGTGTGTGGCTAAACGTAGACTTCCTTGTTGGGTATTAATCTCGCATATCCAATGTTGCCGAAACCTTATCACCAGCTTAAACTGTGCAGCAATTTATTTTTTGGCTGCGAAAAGTGCATAGGCAGTTTTCTAGGGTTTGGACAGCTATGGAAATGGACCAAAGGAAAGACAGTACAGGCAAGCTTTCAACTATGTGAAGTTACCAAGTATGTGGTTTGGGTAGTGTTTTGGTTTTTGAGGAAAGGGACTTCACGCTAAGTTTATTTTCGATGTAAAAGATCCAGTATTTTTGTCTTTTACTTCCTAGTATTGTATGAATCCTGCGCGCCTTACTCATGAATAAATATTGAAGGAAGCATAACAACGACATCGAGTTTCTTTACAGGAACTGTTCTTAAAAAAATGAAAAAGAAGAGCAAAAATGGAATAGGTGGTCAATACATCATAACTCTTTATTAGTAAGCCATTTATTTTAGACCGTATTCCAGTATTCTTGGCTTATTCTACTGTCTATTTGTATTGCTTTTTTCAGCACGTTTTAAGTTTATATTTTACAGTACCGCTCCGCTAGGGCCCCTATCCGGGGAGGACAACTGCGTTGAGCTTTTCTCCCTTCGGTCGTACTTCCAGTCCTACTGGGAGTAGAGATATCTCCTCGAAGAGGAGCAAAGCTCGATGCAATCGTCTTCGCAGGATAGGCGCCAGCGGAGCGTCAATGTTTTAGGTGAATAAATTATCGCTCCGCTGGGGCCCCTCTCCGGCGAGGACAACTGCATTGAGCTCGTCTCCCTTAGGTCGTACTTCCAGTCCTGCTGGGAGTAGATATATCTCCTCGAAGAAAAGCAAAGCTCGATGTAATCGTCCTCGCAGTATAGGCGCCAACGGGGCGTTTCTCACCAAGAAACAGTTAATCTCTTCATTTCATTATTATACTGCTCAATTAGTGCTCCCCCAGGAATTCAATATCATAGAATTTTCTCTTCCATTTTGGTCTATCAAAATGATGTAATTGGGATAAATATTAAGTCCAAGCAAAATATAAATCATCTTGTACAAATAGGTGCTGTGTAGCATCTAGCAATCTAGATTTCTTTCTCATTCATGGTAAGGGTATGTTATGGAAACACTAACAGTGCAAAGAATCCAATAATATACAAAGGGTAGGCACAAGAGGAGCGTCTTGCGACCTTAGTATATTTTACTGTCCCAGTTGGTTTAATACAGCTCCACTAAGAGAGTTTAATTTAATCATCCTTGCCTAGGCACTAACGAATCAATGAACATTAAATAATATTGTACGTTATAGTATAATATTGTTAAAGCCAACACGACGACCAGACTTCAAAAGATTCAAACCTACTTTTATCTATATAAACACTCTTACAGGTTCCATAATTACTGAAATAAATATTAATTGAATACTACTAGGGCTTGTCAGGTTCTATAGATGTATGCATCTGTGTTCCCAAAATATCATCAAGTTGTTTCTTCAATAACAAAGGAATTCCTTTAAAATCTCCTTTATAAATCAGAAACTAACTTATCTCAAGCAATCCAAAATAATCAAATCTACTCTCTCAATCTTTCTGTAAAATATTACCTCATTATTATGTCTGTTCAAAATAAATTCCATGAAAACTTCATCTTGAAAGATTACAAAATGTTCTATTTTATATCACCTTGGTATCATTTTACATATTCAGAAGGAGATGAAGCTTGAACTTTCAGCTATTGTCAAGAATCTTCAGATATCATGTGGATTAAACAAAGACTGAACCACCGGTAGATGGTTTCCTGTGACTTACGTATTCATCTTTGTTGTAAGTTCCATTTGCGATGGTAATTTCTTCATCATCTATCAGAGTATCTTGAGAGCTGTCATCTACTTGTAAATAAGATCTCTTTGTCTTGACATTTGATGTAGACAATATATCCTTTCCTTCGCCCAAGTATCTCAAAACATGACTGAAAACCATTTCCTTGACATCGTAACCCCAAAGATTGTCTAAATGTTCGTGTCCAGGGACGACTTGTGTCGTGGTTGTGGCAGCAGGTAATTGGTTTTTCATAACATCGATGTCAACCAATGAATCTGAATCTCCATAAATGATATGAATTGGGACTTTAATGTTCTTCAACGGGTAGTTGATTGACGAAGTCAATGAGTACGATGAATGATCATCTTTAAACATTTGGAAATTCTTCAGTGACATAATTTGAAACCAATGTACAACACATTTAACTGAAGTTGTCAGATATAAATGAGCGTAAGATGCCAATTTCTGCATTTTACTTATATTTTCCAGCTTCCAGTTAAATAACATGAAGTTGGACATATCGATCATCGTGTCAAAAAATGGCGGGTACATTATTTTTTGCCAAAGTAACACAGATGGCATAAGCACCTTACGCAGAAAAAGGAGATAAACCAAAGAAGGTGAAGCTTTAAGAAGGATATCCAAAATTTTTGAGTACAATCCATGGGGCGTCGTTGCTGGTGAAATAGCAATCATTTGGTCAACCTTATGTCTCAACTCGGAGTGGATCGATATAGCAGCAAATGCCTGAGCTGATCCTTGTGAAAAGCCAATATAAGTGAGCTTGGATGCACCGGTTTCGTTTAAGATATAGTCAATCGAGTTTGGAATATCAAAGAGAGCGAATTCGTCAATTGAAAAATCCCAATACTTTTCAGAATTTGTCTTGTAGAACAAGTGCTTTTGCAGGTACTTATTACCTCTGTTGTTTCCCAACCATACATCGTAACCCAAATCATAAAGCAAAAAGGGTAAGTTTAAATGTCTCTCGAGCATGGTAACCCAAATATCACTCGACATTAACAACCCATGGTGCAAGTAAATGACCTTCCCGTTACGGGGTATGTGGCTTCCCGGTCTTGTGATTCTGTGTAATGTCAACAAATAGTTATCCTCCGTCTTGACTATGTGTGACTCGACCTCGTATCCGAACAAGGAACAATTTGTTTGGAGGTCAGGGCTGTTGAGCAAGTCAATCATCAAGTGATATTTAGCATCCTCAAATGAGTCTTCAGAGTCCAAAACTCTTGAATTAATGTACCTAGTATACTTTATTCTGCCGTCTGTTTCGTACCCCATTAACTTTATGGGTTCCGATGTGAACCCATAAACAGCTTTAATAACCAAGTCAAAGAAAGCAATAACTGTTGTTGGTAGAAAGGAGGAAATGGTTGATATGAGATACTCAAACCAAGCTAATGTGATTGAGATAATTATAAGTGGCCATTCCTTTATTGAAAGTCTACCAATAAAAGGTATGGTCATCACGTAGAATACGTTTCTAGAACTGAAATTGAAATTGAAGCTGAAGCTATGAGAAGAAAGCAATGAAAGTCAAGGAAATTTATGATTTTAATAAGATGGAATTTTTAGTGCGATTTTCATATGTCTATATAAACCAGCACCTCAAAAATAGCAATGATAATGAATCTTTTATTAACTATGTAAAACATATCCCTAACCTATAAAGCCAGTTCTATTTGACTATTATCTTCCTCTTTCCTATACTTAATCTTTCTAATAGTAGCATACCCTTCCGCCTCCCCCTCCTCCCCAAGGGCCATTTTAGGGGAAGAAATTTTTCAATCATCTTTCCCAAATAGATACCCAGCGGAGCACTCACAAGAACTTTACAACATACAGACATCGCAAAACGCTCCGCTGAGACCTGTCCCGGCGAGGACACCTAACTGCGTTGAGCTTGTCTCCCTTCGGTCGTTCTTCTGGCCCTACTGGGAGTAAGGATATCTCCTCGACGAGGAGCATAGCTCGATGCAATCGTCCTCCCCGGATAGGGGCCCTAGCGGAGCGGTATCATCAAGGAATGGAAAATAAAAATTCCTTGTAGGAAGTTGGGGGTTATAGTACAAGTCATAATCCTAAATTCGCTTTTTTGTTTTTACAACTATTTTATACCAAATCAAATGAAAGAGTAGTAAGAGTGAATTTCTGATCTTATTTGGACTTTTCCATGAATCAGGTGATGTGGTTGTATCCAAAAGGTGTATGGTAAAGAAAGAAGAAATAAAGAAAGGAGAGAAATCGCGTTGGTACAGGTGGATGAAAAATTTTGCAGCTATTTAACAATAGTAGGAAATTGAGATTTCGTAAATTAGAGGTAATTTTTTCTTTTTGAAGAAGATGACAGGTTTCATTTCATTGGCCCACGCACATCCTCAACAGTTTCTTGTTGAAGAAATGAATGGCACATTGTGGAAATGAAGATGATGAAGATGACGAAGATGCCCTACTTCTACCTTGCCTTGCCTTGCATTGTCTCATAGTGAGTATTTTTTTTTTTTTTTTCTATTGCGGAGGGTTACCCCAGAAAAACTTCCCATCGCGCCGAGGATACGCTCCAGTCAAAGGGTTCAGATGGCTATAGCGTGAGATACACCAACTGTTAAATAGCCTGAATTATCCAGTTTTCTTCAACCAGTCTCCCCAGACTTTACATAGTGAGACAGTAAGGGCATCGTGATGGATTTGGCGAAGTGTAAATCAACCTATCAAATGGGTGAATAAATAAAAAAAAGAAGAGTCAAGAATTAAAAAATAAAGAAAATTGGAAAAAAAAAAAAAAAAAAAAAAAAAATAGAGGTATATAAGTACGGAGGTAGCCGCTCCTTTCTGAAAATAAATGTATACCACTGCACTGCAAAAGTTTCCCCTAATCAGTTACAGTAAATCAGTCAGGTAGAAAACTTCTTCTTAGTCTTCAAAGTTTTTGACTATGGCAATCGCTACCTTCCTTCACGATAACTTCGTGCCTTATATCCCGCCCAAACAATCTGTGGCATCACCGACAGCTGCTACTAAGTCAGCTAACACCATCGCTCAATTCACTGACAAGGATGAAAAGAAGACCCAGGCCACAGCTGATACAGCTGGTGCTCAAGATACTTTCTTTGAAGGGGATGGCTATGACGACGACGTCGCTTCCATATACACAAAGACTTCCGCTGGCTCTCTCAGCGGCAGTAACGTCTTGCACCGTTCTCTTCGTGGACGCCATGTACAGTTGCTAGGAATCGGTGCAACTATTGGTTCAGCTCTTTTTGTTTCCATTGGTAGAGCCTTGGCAAACGGTGGACCGCTCAATCTTTTGCTTGCGTTTGTTATTTGGTCTATACCGATTTTGTGTATCACCTTGTCAACTGCCGAGTATGTTACTTATTTGCCAATAACGTCACCGTTTGTAAGAATGGCAGGTCGTTGTTGTGACGAGGCATTGGAAATCGCTACGGCGTGGAATTTCTGGTTTCTTTGTGGTGCCCAGATCCCGTTCGAAGTGACAACTGTGAACTCAATTTTGCATTTCTGGAGAACTGACTACTCTCCAGCTATCCCGCTTGCTGTACAAACAGTTTTATACTTTATTATTAATGTGTTGGGTGTTGGCATCTATGGAGAAACTGAATTTTGGCTTAGTATTGGTAAAGTTATCTTGGCTACTGGTTTGCTTTTCTTTACCTTTATTACCATGGTTGGTGGAAACCCAGAACACCACGCTTTCGGTTTCACCTACTGGCAAAATCCTGGACCAATGAATGCTTACTACTCACTTGGAGACTTGGGTAGATTTCAAGGGTTTTTAAACTGTCTCATCCAAGCCTGTTTTACGTTTGCTGGTCCAGAATACGTTTCCAGTGTTGCTTCAGAAACTGTTAATCCAAGAAAGACCTTACCACTGGCCTTCAAACAAGTATTCGTTAGATTAACAATTTTTTTCATTGGTGGTGCAATCTCAGTTGGTGTATTGGTTGCTTATAATGATCCAATATTATTAGAAACCTTAGGAACACTGGCCCCAGGGGCAGGTGCTTCACCTTATGTTATTGCCATGCAAAATTTAAATATTAAAGTTCTTCCACATATAATCAATGCAATGTTGGTTGTTGCTGCCTTTAGTGCTGGTAACTCGTACACATACTGCTCGCTGAGAACATTGTATGGGGTTGCATTGGATGGTTTTGCTCCAAGATTCTTAACTGCGACTACTAAGACTGGTATCCCAATCTACTGTGTATTGATTTCACTTTTATGGGCATTACTTTCATTCTTACAATTAGGTAAAAATTCCGCTACAGTCTTAACCTGGATTATTAACGTTATTACCCTGTGTCAATTAATTAACTTTACAGTTTTATGTGTTGTCTATGTTTTCTTCTATAGAGCAATGAAGGCACAAAACATTAGTAGAGATACCCTCCCATTCAAAGGATGGTATCAACCGTGGTTAGCCATTATTGGTGGTGTGTCATCATTTGTTATGATTTTTGTTTGCAGTTATCCAGTATTCTTACCAGGGAATTGGTCAATTCAAACATTCCTTTTCCTGTACATTTTCATTTTCATTGACATTGTTATCTTTGTTGGTTATAAATTAATTAAGCGTACCAAATGGAGAGACCCTAAAAAGGTTGATTTAGTTACAGGTTTAAGAGAAGTTGAACTTCATGAACTGAAATTTTACGAGGAAATGCAAAGAAAGAATAGATTAGACGACGAAGGGAATGTTAAATCAAATTTCCAACAGAGATTTTTTTCGTTTATATTTGGTAGTGAATTGTAGAAATACCAGACTAAAGCTATTTTTAATATGTAATATTATAAAATAAAAATATAATACAGTAAATGTTACAAGAAATTGAATTGGAAAAGAATTAATCCCATCTTGTATTAATTTATAATTCATATACTTCATTGTTCAACGAAACTTCAAAAAGCGGTATTCATAGAATGAGAGGAAGATAGAATCGTATGGCGTTCCCGTTAGCGCTTATCCGGTAAGCTCAACTGCGCGGAGCTTGTTTCCCTCCAGTCGTACTTATAATCTTACTGGAAGTATGATATGGTTTCTCCTTAAAGGGAGCAAAGCTCCATGAAATCTACCGGAGCAGTATGCATGGAAAGAGTGCTATAATAAACCCTAAGCTGAGAGTTTCCCGATCTTGGTATAATTCCCCGAAGGGGAACAAGCTCGATGCAATCGTCCTCCCCAGATGGGGGCCCTAGCGGAGCGGTATTAAGGTAAAGAAGAGGTCATCGCAAGATGCTCCGCAGGCGCCTATCCGGCGAGGACAATTGCATTGAGCTTGGCTCCCTTCTGTCGATTGTTTTTATTTATATATGACTCTCAAGATGCACCGCCAGCTTCTATCGGGCGAGGACAAGTGAGTTGTGTTTGTCTGCCTTCTGTAGTACTTGTGTCTCTACTCGTAGTAATATTTCTCGTCGAAAGACAGACGGGAATTGTCGTCACCAGAATGAGCGGAACAGTACAATCTGAAGTCTTTTAGAATGGGTGTAACAAAAGGAACTTCACAGGCTAGGTAAACTCTCTCTTTTTCAATTTTTTATACCCCTCTCTGTTAGTCAAGCATTCTCTTTGGATATTGACCTAAGAGTAATGGTACCCATTTTAATAAGTTGTATATTCTCGGCCATCACAAATTTCAACTGGGTTAGGGCCAATTGTTGCCAAAGTCTTACTATGTAGTAGATCTTAGTTGCAAAAAAAAAGTTAGAAGAAGCCAGCACTCATATTAAGTAAAGTTGCATGGAGAGATCGATCCACCACGCTATTCTAGGATGAATTGTCTGGTTTTGCTGGATATCGGGTGTACTTGGCAGAATAAACAGGTTTTCAGTTCCGGCTTGTATGGATGATTACTGGGCTGGACTGTAAAGTGGATATTGTGACTACTACCATATCTGGCTATCGCGTTTCATCTATATGAGGCTGTTTTAAGTTATTTTCTGAACTATTTGGGTTAGTGGTGTGTCAACAAAACTCTCCTCCTATTTAGTAACCATTCTATTTTAGGAAATTTTCCAAAATGTTGAAAGAAAAAAGTACTTGCTCACTGAGAAGTATGAACTTTGGGCCTGTTCAAAGATGACCTTCCAAAGATGTATAACAACTTAATTATAGATCTCTAGCTGGTTAATGCGTGAAGTTTTTATATTCTTTCTCTTTAAAATGCAACCTCTTTACATTTTTGAAAAAGGTTGCAATATCATGACGTCAAGACACCAAGAAAATTCATACTTCGTCATCAAGAATCATTTCGCGTCAAACTGTACAAGGTTTCTAAATTTAGGTACCATAGACGCATTTCCACTGAAAAATATTCGTATTGGAATATGTTAGAGTTGCTACCGAAATAAAGAAGAAGTTTAGTTTTCCGCTTTCGGTTTTGGGTTTGAACCCTGAACAAACTGCTCGAGGACGTGACAAATAGAAATTCGATGAGAAGAGTTCTACCCATAAAAATTGGAATAAGAATTGAAAGGAAACATTTCACCACCCAAACTAAATATAGCAACAGGATTGCTGGTTGAAATTTAAGTCGCTAAACATATTAGTGTTATCGGTAATGAACGGGGTACCGTACCGTCAATGGTCCACCTAAATATTTAGCCGCCAATTAGGTACTCCAATGTTTTGGTGGACTATTGTCGAGTCATTTAATGCAACAGCTGAAGCGGCTGAGCCGCAAGCAGCAAGGTATGGAATAATTATGAAAGACATATTACATCAACACCCCACGTCTATATTTAATCTTCAATCTTGGAGAAAATGTCTATATAAAGAGGCTTATTCCTTCTCCAAAGTATCATCCAGTTCTAAAATATTTCAGAATCATCTTCTACAACCAACAGACAACAAATACTCATATAATATTCAACATGCAATTCTTAGCTACTTCTGCCTTTTTAGCTCTCGCTGCTTACGTCGCTGCTGACCAAACTTTCACTCTTACCGCTGTCGGTGACGGTATCAACGGTCCAGTTACTTTCAACGGTAACGATTTAACCATTGGTGATGGTTCAACTGCTTCCCTTACCCTTCAAGAACCATCTGGTTACTTGACCCTTAACGGCCAATACTTAACCACTGATACCACCGGTACTAAGTTTGACATCATTCTTGGTTCCTTAAGTGATGCTGCTAAGGATTGGGGTATTCAAGACGGTAAATTAAGATTCGGTGCCACCACTGACTCTACCAACTTCTTTGCCTGTAAGGCCGATACTGGTTACTTCGTTTCTCACACTCAATGTAGTGACCCAATTGCCATTACTTTAACTGTTAGTGGTGATGCTGCTCCAGCTTCTTCTGCTGCACCAGCCTCATCTGCTGCTCCTGCTCCAGCTTCTTCCGCTGCTCCAGCTTCTTCTGAAGCCCCAGCCTCATCTGCTGCTCCAGCTTCCTCTGCTGCTCCAGCTACTTCCGCTGCCCCAGTCACCTCCGAAGCTCCAGCCACCAAGACCGTTCTTTCTTCCACTTTAACTACTGTCTGTACTGAATGTACCAAGAGTGAAGCTCCAGCTGTTACCTCTGCCAACGGTGCCAACCAATTAGCTGTCGGTGCTGCCGGTGTTGCTGCCGTTGCTGCTTTCATGCTTTAAGAAAGTTAAAATTAGAGTAATATGTGTATATTAGTTAAAAAAATAAATTGATGAAATAGGTTAAACTTTATTCCGTGTAGTATTTTTTTTTTTCTGCCAAGAAATGTACTGAAAATTTATTTTGATAATTTCATAAACCCGTCCACTGAAATTGAATAGTACAGACGTCATCTGTTTACAGTTATTGAACTGACTTTTGCTAGATGAAATTCCTTGAGGTTCCATGTCGTCGGTCATGGCCGAAAAAAAAAATTCCGCTTGCAACCCCCCCGGAAAATACTCTCAAATGGACGAATGCCAATGTTCTGCTCTGCGTGAACTCCTAAAACAATGACATCAAGTTTACTATATTTTTTACAGTGCCATACCAGAGAATGCTACCCCTACCGAAGTCCTTTGACCAAAATACTTCTGCTCAAGTAGTTCAAAGATGGGGTTCAGTGGAGTTAAACGTGGATGTAGTTCAAAACTGGGGTGCAGTGGAGTCGAATTGGCTGTACTATTACCGTTTGGTGATTATGATCATCACACATTTATATGATAAAAATGATCAAAATAGCGCCGCACGTAAACATATTTAGCTTAAAATAGAACTTTGCCATACCATGACGAAATGAATAAGCTAAAAATCTCATCTCATTTTTGTATCACGGAAATTTGAGCTTCGAAATATCGTATAAAAGTGGCTGAATACCGCATCGAACAAAATTTCTTGCAAACAATATAATTCTTCATTCAAGAAAAAAAATTACAAATATATTTATAATACAAAATATGCAATTCTTAGCTACTTCTGTCCTTTTAGCTCTCGCTGCTTACGTCGCTGCTGATCAATCGTTCTCCCTTACAGCTGTCGGTGATGGTATCAACAGCCCTGTCACCTACAATGGTAAATACTTATCAATTGACGATGGTTCCCAAGCTACTTTTGACCTTCAAGAGCCATCTGGTTATATGACCATCGGTGGTCAATATCTTACTACTGAATTTGTTACTGGTAACTTTGAACTTGTGGCTGGTGATAGAGGTTCTGCTGGTAAGGATTGGGGTATTGTCAACAACCAATTAAGATTTGGTCCATCTTCTGATAACACTGTTTTTTGGGCTTGTACTGCTGATACTACTGGTTATTACCTTACATTATCCAAGGTGGACACATGTAAGAATCCAGTTCAACTTGTTTTAAATATCAATGGAGCAGGATCTGTTCCAGCTAGTTCTGGTTCCGCAGCCTCTTCAACTAATGCCCCAGCTAGTTCTACTGGACCAACTACATCTGAATCAGCCGCTAGTTCTGAAGCAAGTTCTGTTGCTTCTGAACCAATTGTTGCACCAACTGTAGCTGAATCATCATCAACTACTATTTCTTCAACTTCAGAATCTTCTGCTCCAGCTTCTGCTCAAGTTTCATCTGCTCCAGAATCATCAGTTGCTCCTTCATCCGCACCAGTCTCTTCTACTTTAGAATCATCTACTGAAGCTTCATCTGCTCCAGTTTCATCTGCTCCAACCTCAGCAACCTTACACTCATCATCAACTTCTGCTGCTTCATCTGCTCCAGCTTCTACCACCTTACACACATCATCAACTTCTGCTGCTTCATCTGCTGCTTCATCTGCTGCTTCATCTGCTGCTTCATCTGCTGCTTCCTCTGCTGCTTCCTCCTCCGCAGCTTCAACTAAAAATGGTGCAAACCAAGTTGCTGCTGGTGCCGCTGGTGCTGCTGGTTTTGCTGCTATTGCCGCCTACTTACTTTAATTCTCAACCCCAAAATAAAATATACTCACAATGTAATAATAATAATAAAATAAAATAAAAGTATAATTGTATTATATGAATATCAAATCTTTAAACAGGAGTAATACTGTAAGGTTTAAAAAAATAATTAGATATTTAGATAGAACCATTTTTTTAATATAAAATTTAAATTTGATGAACAGATTCAATAAATCATTAATAAATTCTAAGTATAAAACAGAGAAGAGAAGATATCACTAACCAAGAATTTAACCTCCCCATAAATGGATGAACAAAGCTGGATGGATTTGTTTTCCTAGTAGAGCAGTTTTCATTAAAACCGATTATTTTGCAGCCATATGTATGTTTCATATCAAAGTTATAAACCCGCAAATCGGAGTTCTAGAGAGGATTCTATTTTTAAATAAGCTTAATATACTTCTTGTCAATTCCTTAGCAGCAGTAATGATGTGCTTAATCTAGTCATTGGTTGTTACATCGATATACCTATACATACATAGAATACAACTGAACTTGAAGGAGTTGTGCTCCTCTGCTGCGCGGTGAAAACTTCGCAGCCAAAAAATATTTAGGGACATGAAAGAAGCAGGAAAATAAAACTGAAAGAACAAAATCGGGGAAGGACAAACAATAAGGAAGAAACAAATGTTGGGGAGAATAAATAAAGAAAGAAGAAAAGAAAGAAAGCAAAAAAAGGAAATATTAATAATATTCACGGTTGGTTAGAGTAAGGAAAGGGACGAACTTTTTTCTATCATTATGTTAGACGGTGCTAGAATCAAACACGGCATTTTTCGATACTTTTTTTTTTTTTTTTTCCAGTGTCTGTCTTGACCAGTGACAGCGTTTCATGGAAGAAGCCAATAAGACGCCAACAGATTAGAGTGACCCGCGGGAATAAGCACTAACGTATCCGAGTAAATATAAAGTAGGCCAAGGAGTGGAGAAGGGGAGACAGGGGAGGGGGGAATGGTTGCTATTACAGTAAGCTCTGACAAGAATATTATAGTTAAAGTCCTATTTTTATACACCGCCGCCCTCTCCAGATGATCATGATTATTTCTCGTTTTACGGTTGGGGTCAACTGACTGGCAGTGCCCCCCCCCCACCCCCATCCGACTGTCTTTCCGCTCCCCGATAGCGTAGGCGGTAGATGTAAAAGCGCGGTCTAGTTGGTACATAAGAAAAACTAATTTTTTTTTTTTTTTTTTTTTTTTTTTTTTTTCTTTTCTTCTTTTTTACCAAATTTTTTTTTTTAAAAATTAATAATTAATTTTT
>JANIVZ010000084.1:0-60079 GCA_030578175.1 Dujonia santamariae | reverse complement strand
TCTCGTATAGTGGTTAGTACAGTTGTTTGTGGCACAACAAACCCAGGTTCGATTCCTGGGACCAGCAGTTTCTTTTTTGCTTCTAGTATTATCCTAAATCTTTTAATTACATGCAAATTGTAAACAAGATGGGTTTCAAAGACTACGAAGTCTTTAATTTTTATGTGGGCAAGCTTCGCGAAGAGCTCATCTCATCTCATCTCATCGCAAAACATTTTGTAGTGATACCAAGTTAAAATTGTACTGGTATTGATCTCACAATTAAGAAAAATAAAACAGTATCAGGAGTCAGTGTTGGAAACAAGAAAGATGTTCTTTCTTATAAAACATTCACAATCAATAATGTATTTTTAGGGCAATTGTTGTACAACTTGAAGATAATTAAACAGTTATGTTGATACACCAGGACACCAATTTTATATTATGATGCTTTAGTGTCTCTTATAATAAAGATGATTCAAACAAGGTTGGTCTCGTATAGTGGTATTTTTTAGCACAACAAACCCAGTTTTGATTCTTGGGACCAGCAGATTCTTTTTTGAAAAATTTTGAGCTATCCCGTATTATTATTACAATATTAAAATTATCTGACTGTGTTGATTGTGAAATTATACATATGAGATATAATCAATTTTATCATCCACACATAATACTTTATTAACTGCATTTTAACCATTTGGATCATATTGAATACTATATTACCTTAAATGAGTCGGATTTGAGAGAGTTTGTGTAGAGTTTTAAATATGATATATTAAGAAACACCTTCGTATTGTGTGATACTCCAGTAAAAGCAATAATTGTTTTCTTTTTTGCATGATTTAGAAAAAGAAAAGAAGTCAAGAAAATAATAGTGGTAATAAAACTGTAACTAAGATAGTGAACTTTGGGTATTTTTCTTTCACATGACATGTCATTCTATTGAATCTAGAAGAAAATAAACGCTTTAGAAATGATTGATTTGAACTATCTTCAACTTCTTCCCAAAAGTTGCAGCCATGTCATAACAAACAAAAGGAAAGAGGAGAGGAAACATGATTTAATACAAACTAAAATAACACTGAACTTTGACAAATTCAAACCAATTCTACTAGCACAATTTTAATAAAGTTCCGGTAACATCCAACTAACACTTCAATATTCATTTATCTACTTCAATAGCTTCTTTCCATAACTGTTCCAGTCCTGCATTCCGATATCACCTTTTATTTTTTATGGCATGTCCCGTCATAGGCTGCAGGTAAAACTTATCTAATTTATTTTCGCGCATGCCCTTCGGTGTTGGCCATGCCATCGAGTCATATTACCATGTGGATGAAGATGAGAATAATTGTTTCTTTGAACAGTTGCAAAGTATGAACCAAATACCAAATAAAATCAGTTGAACTCTACTAGGAGTTTCTATACTTATATATACAATCAGTCTAGCTTGTCGCCCGTCGCCCCCGCTTACATATTATCTTTTAATTACAATATTGTTGAATAATCTCTCGGTTTACTCAATAAAAGTTAATCTCGACTCGGTCTGCTATACGAGTCAATGTGAAATTTTTTCCTAAATCACCTCCATGTGAGAACACATAAAAATAAAATAACTTCCGCCGTCTTTTTCTTTCGCTTGTATTTTCTTTTCTTTTCTTCTTCCATTCGTCTTGTCTCTATATACTTTGCCAATGTCAGCTAAGTTAATCGATGGTAAGGCTATCGCCTTACAATTAAGAACCAAGATTCACTCTGAAATCGATCAAATTCAAGCTAAGCATTCTGACTTTAAGCCATCTTTAGTTATCATTCAAGTTGGTGAAAGACCAGATTCTTCTACTTATGTTAAGATGAAGTTGAAGGCTGCTGAAGAAGCTGCTATTTCATGTGAATTAATTCAATTATCTGAATCAATCACTGAATTTGAACTTTTAAATGAAATCATTCGTTTAAATGAAGATATCTCTGTCGATGGTATCTTAGTTCAATTACCATTACCAGCACACTTGAACGAAACTAAGATTACTAGTACCGTCGTAGCTGACAAAGATGTTGATGGATTCGGTCCATACAATGTTGGTGAATTAGCTAAGAAAGGTGGTAACCCATACTTTTTACCTTGTACTCCAAAGGGGATTATCGAATTATTATCTCAACTGCAAGTTCCAATCGCTGGTGCTAATGCTGTTGTCTTGGGTAGATCAGATATTGTTGGTAAGCCAATTGCCAACTTATTGACTCAAGCTAACGCTACTGTTACCACTTTACACTCTAAGACCCCACAACAACAATTAGAATTATTTTTATCTCAAGCTGATATCGTTATTGCTGCCATTGGTCAACCAGAATTCATCAAGGGTGAATGGTTGAAGCAAGGTGTTGTTGTTATTGATGTTGGTACCAACTTCATTCCTGATGCTACTAAGAAATCTGGTTCAAGAATGGTTGGTGACTGTGATTTTGAATCATGTTCTCACAAGGCTTCTTTAATCACCCCAGTTCCAGGTGGTGTTGGTCCAATGACCGTTGCTACATTATTAGATAACGTTGTCATTGCCGCTAAGAGAAACTACGAAAAGAATAACGTTACTCCAAAGTTTACTAACCCATTAAAGTTGAACCTTTTAAAGCCTGTTCCATCAGATTTTGAAATTTCAAGAAATCAAAAACCAAAGAAGATTGGCCAAGTTGCTCAGGAAGCAGGTATCTTTGATAGTGAATTAGAACCATTTGGTGCTTATAAGGGTAAGGTTTCATTAGATATCTTAAAGCGTCTTGAACACAAGAGAAACGGTAAGTATGTTTTAGTTACCGGTATCACTCCTACTCCATTAGGTGAAGGTAAGTCTACCACTACCGTTGGTTTAGCTCAAGCTTTAGGTGCCCACTTAGGTAAGAACGTTTTTGCTAACGTTAGACAACCTTCTATGGGTCCAACTTTCGGTATCAAGGGTGGTGCCGCTGGTGGTGGTTACTCTCAAGTCATTCCAATGGATGAATTTAACATGCACGTTACTGGTGATATCCATGCTATTTCTATGGCCAATAACTTATTAGCTGCTGCTATTGATACTAGAATTTTCCACGAAAACACTCAAAAAGATGGTCCATTATACAAGAGATTAGTACCAACCAAGAAAGGTTCAAGAAAGTTCTCTCCATGTATGTTAAGAAGATTGGCTAACTTAGGTATTACCAAGACTGATCCAAATGAATTGACTGAAGAAGAAATCGCCAAGTTTGTCAGATTAGACATTGACCCAGAAACTATTACCTGGAGAAGAGTTGTCGATTGTAATGATAGATTCTTAAGAGGTGTTACTATTGGTGAAGCTCCTACTGAAAAGGGTATGACTAGATCAACTGGATTTGACATTTCCGTTGCCTCAGAATGTATGGCTATTCTCGCCTTAGCTAACTCTTTAGAAGATATGAGAGAAAGATTAGGTAAGATGGTTATTGCTTCTTCAAGAGCAGGTGTTCCAGTTACTTGTGAAGATATTGGATGTGCTGGTGCATTAACTGCCTTATTAAAGGATGCTATTAAGCCAAATGTTATGCAAACTTTAGAAGGTACTCCAGTTTTCGTTCATGCTGGTCCATTTGCCAATATTTCTATTGGTGCTTCATCCATTTTAGCTGATAAGATGGCATTAAAGTTAGCTGGTACTTCTGAAGATTTAACTGCCGAAGAAAGAAAGGAACAAGAAGGTTATGTTGTTACTGAAGCTGGTTTCGATTTCACTATGGGTGGTGAAAGATTTATTAACATCAAGTGTAGATCTTCCGGTTTAATTCCAGACGTTATCGTTATTGTTGCCACTGTTCGTGCTTTGAAGGTCCACGGTGGTGGTCCAGAAGTTAAGGCTGGTGCTCCATTAGCTCAAGCTTACACTGAAGAAAACGTTGAATTATTAAGATCAGGTTGTTCTAACTTAGCCAAGCATATTGCCAATGCTAAGGCTTACGGTTTACCAGTTGTTGTTGCCATCAACAAGATGTCTTCTGATTCTGACAAGGAACACGAAGTCATTAGAGAAGAATCATTAAAGGCTGGTGCAGTTGATGCTATTGTTTCTAACCATTGGGAAGAAGGTGGTCAAGGTGCCGTTGCCTTAGCTGAAGGTGTCATTGAAGCTTCAAACAGAGAAGACTTAAAGAACTTTAAGTTCCTTTATGAAACTTCTCCATCTGTTGAAGAAAAGATTGCCACTATCGCAAAGGAAATGTACGGTGCTGGTGAAGTTGAATTCTCTCCAGAAGCTCAAAAGAAGATTGATACTTATACTGCGCAAGGTTTTGGTAACTTACCAATCTGTATTGCTAAGACTCAATACTCCTTATCTCATGACGCAGCATTAAAGGGTGTTCCAACTGGTTTCAAATTCCCAATTCGTGATGTCAGAGCCTCCATTGGTGCCGGTTACCTTTATGCTTTAGCTGCCGAAATCCAAACCATTCCAGGTTTACCAACTCACTGTGGTTTCATGAACGTTGAAGTTAATGAAGATGGTGAAATTGACGGGTTATTCTAAACCAAATCCTTCCAATCCTATAAAGTTCAACACAAGAAGGTTAGAATAAATGAAAAGGAAAAAAAAATTAATCAAAAATAAGAAGAAAAAAAAAGAGAAAAAAAATGAGAGAGATAGAATTTCATGTTTATGTATTTATGACGGTTTCAACACAATTATATATAGTTCCTTAGAGAATAAAGAGATAAAAATATTATTTAAATTAAATCAATGTAGAAAGAGGAAAATGAAAATGAAATAGATAGATGATCTCATACGATATCTGATAATTTTTTTTTATTTTATTTCATACTGACTTAGTGAAACAATTCAATTGGTGTGCTCACCAGTGTGTTCTTAAGGAATTTGCAGCCATCCGGTTAGATTTTCTTACCTGGGTTGCACTAGCCACAACCAACTGAACTCAGAAAACGCAGCTGACTGTTATTTATGACACACCAACCATGAAACAAAACCTTAACTTTATTCAGAGTACACCTTTCAACAAAACAAAACCATGGCAACCATACCGTTTCTTTGAACCTTACCAATTAAACACGATGAATCTATCTTTACATTCTTATTTTTTATTACTGATTAACTGATTTCCGATTTCAATTTACCTTTCGCACGACCAATCTATAGTGGCGTGGAAGTACTCGGGATCGAAAATAAAGATAAAAATTAATAGGCGGCAGAATGAAGGGAAAAAAAAAAAAAACTAGCGACAGATCTAAACTGTATCGCCCATCCTTCAATATATAATTACGCTCGCGGCAATCCCTTAAGTAATCAATCTTAAGCATATCCAATAAGCATATCTAACCCAATCATAATGTCTGCTAGAGCCTTAAGACAATTAACCCCGATTTCAAGGATCATCACTGCCAGACAGTTCACTTCCCTTGCTGGTCGTAGATTATTATCGGTTAACTCTTCCATTTCAAGAGTCTCCCTCGTTGCCACCAAGCCTTCAATTTGTACACCAAGAAGATCATACAGTGTTTTATCCGAAGAGCCAGAAGCAGTCTTATACGATTATAAGAATGTTAAAGACCTCGCTACCAACCCTTCAGCACATCCAAACACTGTTTTAATTGATGTAAGAGAGCCTTGTGAATTTCAAGAAGGTCACATTCCATCTGCTATAAATATCCCATTCAAGACATCTCCAGGTGCTCTTGGTCTTTCAGGTGAAGATTTTGCTGATCAATTTGGATTTGATAAGCCAGCCAGTGACAAGGAATTGGTTTTCTATTGTCTTGCTGGTGTTCGTTCTTCAGCTGCTGAAGATTTGGCTAGAACTTTTGGTTACAAGAACAGAGGTAACTATATTGGATCATATGAAGATTGGTTAACCAATGAAAACACTATTAAGAAATAATAATCTCCCTCCTCCATACCCTCTACCGGTTTCTTTAATTATGCAAACCCAAACCCAAACCCAAACCCAAACCATAAATACTTTAACACCACTCTTGCCTTTTACCAATGTTGTAAAATTTTTATCTTGTCACATAGGAGTTATATATATATATACATTGTTCAATACTACAATTTGAAACGATATAGTTAATAAATTAAAATATATTATAATAATAATAAGGTACTTGTAAAAAAAAAAAAAATCTATATAATTCGCTATATTATCCCATAATGACAACAAAATTTAAAAATCTAGGATTAGATGAGAGGTTAATTGAAGTTCAAGTATATTGTCAACAATGAAATAAGAATAAAACCAATAACAATGTTTCTGATCAATCAATTTTTTTTCCTTTCCTTTTTTATCTATTTTGATTAAATTCCAATTCTCTGAATTCCTTACCCAATCTTCTCTTTCTCTTTCTTTCCATGACCTTTTCTCTTTGAGAAGATTTCATACCATCAAACTTAGCCTTTTGAATCAACTTTCTCTTATCACTTCTCTTTAAGAAATAAGGATTAGCTTGCTCACCATCTTTAAATTTTTGTAATTGTTCCTTCTTATGATCTGAAAGAATTTTCTTTTCTAAATCTCTATTTTTCATAGTATCTAATCTAGATTTTAAAGATTGAACCTTAAACTCAAGTTCTTCCCTTTCCCTATTTGATAATAAATGTTGAGATTTTTTATCTTTCAACATCAGTTTCATTTGATGTAATTCATCTTCTCTGTATTCATCTAAAAATGCATAATTTTTCCTTATGGATGCCAAATCTGCCTTACCATAGGCAGCATCAAATCTAATATCACGATATAATGAATTCTCTTTATATTTAGTCCCTAAACCTTCGATTTCTCTAATTTTTGAAACTGGAGCTCTTGACGATGATTCAGATGGTGCATGCTTATTTTTCTTCTTACCATCATCTTTCCTTCCATACTTTGAATCTCTATTAGGTTTTCCTGGAGTTCTAGATTGATTTCTACCAGATGATGATGATTTAGGTGGTCCATCATCACTATCACTATCACTATCATTTCTACTATTTCTTTCTTCTTCTCGAATCTTTCTTTGTGCTTTATTTAATGAGCCAAATGAAATAGTGGATAACTCATCATCACTGTCTTCTTGATTTCTAAAATTATTAGTTTCATATTCACTACCCGAGTCTTCATCATCATATGATGGTCTAATGACCGATTTTCTAACCTTATCCATCTTAATATACTGATTATTAAATGATTTAAGATTAATTATTATATCTCATCGCACAAATGTTCATCTCTATCTCAAAAACCTATAAATAAAAGTATGCAGGAAATTGCAGCAACAAAATCAATATAGACATGGAAAGGTAAGAAAAGAAAAGACAAGAAAAAGAAAAAGAAAAAGAAAAAGAAAAAGAAAAGAGATAAGAAACATATAGAAAGTGGAATACTAAACTAAAGTAGTTACATAATCAAATGATCACTATTAATATTCAATACTCCCTTGTATTATAGCAAAATGATGCCTCTCTGCCATCTTTCGATTTTTCTCAGTTGTAATTTGCAACCTTTTATACAATAAAAATATATATATATGTATAAATAATTGTTAAAAAATGTGCCAGCAGCTGTGGTCAACATCGGGAGTAATCATTAATCTAGAAGAGATAAAGTTTGATAATACTATTAAGCAATGAAATATATATATAATCTGTTGACTAACCTTTGTAGTAAGAGTGAAGTTATGGTAGTCGTTTACAGGCTGTTACATTGATCTGCGTCTTGGTCAATCATTTTGGGTAAGTCAAACTCACAAGACCTATCAAAGGAGAGCAACACAGAGAAAATACCTTTATGTAATCTATCTCATTCTTCAATAGATAATTGAAGATAGAACATTGAAAGAAATCTTTAAACGAATGAACCCAATTATGGTGCAACATTAACTTATTTTATATTGTAGCCAAAACCAATATTTGAGAAAGATGGCAAAAAAAAAGACAAAAAAGCCAAAAAAGCCAAAAAAGCCGAGAGAACAAAAATGAAATGGATAGAAAAAGAGCTGCACTCCTATTTTAAATCTCCAGATATCTTTAGTCGCTATGTTAGATGTAGACCAATCAAGAGTAATACGAGAGTGTGGGTTTCTTATAAATATCCCGGGGATTTTGCATTGGTGGGTAACGGGGAATAATAGCAGCTATTTTTCTCAATATATTTTTCTCCAAATGCCTGTCTGAGTTGGCTAGTTGGTACGGCAATTTTTTATAGGCTAAAATTAAAACTTGTATTATTAATTTGCAACCAAATACATAAATTCAAATCGTCTACTGTTTTCAGATTTCAGGTATTCAAAAACTTTTATCCATTTTCTATTTTCCATTTTCCTTCAACTTCTAAATTTTTATTTTAATTCAACTTCCGTAACTTCCATTTCTAATATCTCCGTACATTCCTTGTCTTTCTCCTTTCTTGCCTGACGGGGGTTGGTTATTTCATGTTTGGTTCCATTTCGATTGGGAGGGGTATTCCCGTAAACGTCCGGGCGTTGGGTGGGGAGAATTTGAATATATTATAGTATAGTACAAATCGTGGACGTGTATTTACCATAAATGAAAGAAAACGCTAACAAAAATTTATTATGGTGAGAGGATGGTGGGAGGTAGACAAGCATTAGGCAGGAAGCTCGGTTAGGGGAGAAGGGAGGAGGGAAAAAAAAAAAATTACCTTTGAAATTAATAAGAACAAAAAAATAAAGTCAACTTAGTTTTCTTTCTTTCTTTCTTTCAATTCCATAGACAAAGTACTATTATAGAAAATATGTTGTCCAGAGCATTCACTCGTGTTTCAAGAGTAAGTCTATTAGCGTTGAGACAAGGGATTGATGAGTTTTTGATATGTTTTTTTGAAGGACAGTTATAGTCCGTGATTCGGCGGCATAAGTGAATTGGAGCAGAACAAGTGCAAGCAGATTGATGGGATAAAATTGTGGATATTACGCGTTAAACTACAAGTAATTGTATGAGTTTAAGGAGAGACAAGACGAATGATACTTTGGGATCGACAATGATATCGATTAATCACCTTATTTTGTTCATTATTTTACCTTTGTTGTTGTCGTTGTTTGTTCTTCTCTTGCTGTCCACCGTTTGCTCGCGGCTGTTCAATTTCTTTTTTTCTCAACGGACAACATGAATCCAGAGAGTGAATGGAAAAGGAAAGGGAAAAGGAAAAGGCAAAGGCAAAGGGATAGGGAAAGACAGAAGAGGTATCAGCGAATTTCAATTTTAAGTCAATTGGAGGGACAAGATTAGTTGTCTAGTTTGATTAAAAAAAATTAAAACTTGTTAGAGCTATTTTTGTTGTAACATCATCAATAAAAAAACACTCAAATATAAATCCCTACTCCTCATAGTTTTTCATCATTTCTTATTTCATCAATATAATACTAACTTTTATTCTAGTCTGCTGTTAACCAAAAAAGATTCTTATCTTTACATGAATACCGTTCAGCTGCTCTTTTAGAATCCTTCGGTGTCCCAGTTCCAAAGGGTTACGCTGCCACCACCCCACAAGGTGCCTTTGATGCCGCTAAGAAGTTAGGTACTAACGAATTAGTTATCAAGGCTCAAGCTTTAACTGGTGGTCGTGGTAAGGGTCACTTTGACTCTGGTTTACAAGGTGGTGTTAAGTTAATTTCTTCCGCTGAAGAAGCTAAGGATTTATCCGAACAAATGTTAAACCACAAGATTATTACCAAGCAAACTGGTGCTGCTGGTAAGGAAGTTACTGCCGTTTACATTGTCGAAAGAAGAGACGCTTTAACTGAAGCTTACTTAGCTATCTTAATGGACAGAGGTACCCAAAAGCCAATGATTGTTGCATCTGCTCAAGGTGGTATGGACATTGAAGGTGTTGCCGCTGAAACCCCAGACGCCATCAAGACTTTCACTATTGACTTAGACGCTGGTGTTACCGACGCTGTTGGTAAGGACATTGCCTCTGTCTTAGGTTACACTGATGCAGCCATCCCAGAAGCTGTTAAGGCTATCCAAAACTTATACAAGCTTTTCATTGAAAAGGATTGTACTCAAGTTGAAATTAACCCATTATCTGAAACTCCAGACCACAAGGTTTTAGCCATGGATGCCAAGTTAGGTTTCGATGACAATGCTGAATTCAGACAAAAGGATGTCTTCTCATGGAGAGATACCACTCAAGAAGACCCACAAGAAGTTGAAGCTGCTAAGTACGGTTTAAACTTTATCAAATTAGATGGTAACATTGCCAACATTGTTAATGGTGCTGGTTTAGCTATGGCCACCATGGATATCGTTAAGTTATACGGTGGTGAACCAGCTAACTTCCTTGATTGTGGTGGTACTGCTACCCCAGCCACTATCGAAAAGGCCTTTGAATTAATTTTATCTGATAAGAAGGTTAACGGTATTTTCGTCAACATCTTCGGTGGTATTGTTAGATGTGATTACGTCGCTGAAGGTTTAATTGCCGCTACCAAGAACTTCAACTTAGATATCCCAGTTGTTGTTAGATTACAAGGTACTAACATGAACGAAGCTAAGAAATTGATCGAAGAATCTGGCTTAAAGTTATACGCTTTTGAAGATTTAGACCCTGCTGCTGAAAAGATTGTTCAATTAGCTCCAGCTAACTAAATATGAAATTAAATATTATTAAAAAATAAATAAAGATAAACATAGCAAAAAAAGAGGAAGAAAGATATAAAAACTGTAATTATTTGTAGACGTGAAAACTGGTAGAACTTCAAAAAAATAATTCGAAACCCCAATGTAGTAAGGTAGTAAGTTTCCAGTTCCATTTTTGCAACAAATCCTGCATACATTTCTGCTGGGGTCGCCATCTTCTTTGAGAGAGACTTGCCACTTGGACCTTACACGACCACTAACATGGATACACCACCGAATATTTTAAACAAAGTAGCATTAAGTATGTAAACCAACCAATAAAGAAAGGCTCATACAATACAAACAAGGAAAGTAAGAACAAACCAAAAGAACGTGGCCACTGTGAAGAATCAGAATTGGCCGATTAAGATAATATTATTACCATTAGTAAATAATAAACAAATAGATTGTAAGATAATATGTTCTTAACTAGAAGTGAATATGATCGTGGTGTGAGTACTTTCTCCCCAGAAGGAAGACTTTTCCAAGTTGAATACTCCCTTGAAGCAATTAAATTAGGTTCCACTGCCATTGGGATTCAAACCTCTGAAGGTGTCATATTAGGAGTTGAAAAGAGAGTCACTTCTTCATTGTTAGAGCATTCATCAATCGAAAAAATTGTCGAAATTGATAAACATATCGGTTGTGCTATGTCTGGTTTAACCGCCGATGCAAGATCAATGATTGACCATGCAAGAATTTCATCTTTGACTCATAATTTGTATTATGATGAGGAGATTCAAGTTGAAAGTTTAACTCAATCGGTTTGTGATTTAGCCTTAAGATTCGGTGAAGGTGCCAGTGGTGAAAAGAGATTAATGTCAAGACCATTTGGAGTTGCATTATTAATAGCTGGATTTGATAAGGATAAGGGTCCTCAATTATATCATGCAGAACCTTCAGGAACTTTTTATAGATATGAAGCAAAAGCAATTGGTTCGGGTTCTGAAGGTGCTCAAGCTGAATTACAGAATGAATATCATAAATCTTTAACATTAAAGGAAGCTGAATTATTAACTTTAAAGGTCTTAAAACAAGTTATGGAAGAAAAATTAGATTGTAAAAATGCTCAATTAGCAAGTGTTACCGCTGATGGTGGTTTCCAAATATATAGTGATGAAAAGACTGACGAAATTATTAAAGTATTAAATGAGCAACAGGCTGAATCTGATGATATTGAAACGAATTAGTAAATATACAAAATGAAATTAATTCGATACTCGTAGTATTCCTTACATAAGTAAGTCTAATTTAATGTTTGTGCAATCAATTTTTAAATTACAATTTCTATATCTTTTATTTGATTTGTCCATTATCTATAAACTTGAGCTATTCTTGATTTGATATCCAGCTTATTCTGGAAAACAATTTTCTAATCTTTCCTCCAAAATTAATAAGGATTGGTTTTCGGATTCTCCAAACCTTTTTAAAATACTCATAAAATCTCCCATTGAATCATTAAATTTTTCAAAATACCAATTCAAATTATCGTTAACCTTGGTGTACCTTTCGTCAATTGTGTACTTGTCAATTGACATCCCTTGAAACCTTTCAGGGTAATCATGCTTAAAACTTTCAAATAGCGAAACATCAAGCAACACAATCGTCTTCTTTAACCGGTTAAGGTAATGGTTGTACAGAATTATGAGATCATAAATCCTCTTAAGTATTTCAATGAGTTCTTTGTTTGTGATAAGTGAATGTCTTAGAATATTATTTAAAAACGTACCAATCTTGTTCCTTAAATAATCAATATCAGGAGATTGGAGTAAGGCGTTGGCAGATGTACCGTTAACAACGGTTGAACGAACAGTAGAGTTTGATACCGTTCTTTGGGATGCCGTTTGTTGACGTTGAAATATGTTCTTATCAAATACTCTGTTATTATTAAATGTATTGAATCTGGATTCAACCAAGTATGAATCGGTCATACTACTTGCTGTACCCTGTTCATTTTTCAAACTTTCTTCGCTTTGTTCAAGCTCCTGTTGTAAATCTTTATAGTTTTTTTCAATAATATCTTCATTTAAATAAAATTGTATTTCTCTCATGAAGTCACTCATTCTGTTTAAAAGGATTCTACTTCTAAGAATCCATTTCCTAATCTTAGGCTGAAAAAAGCGATACTTCCAGACTGTTGAATAATTAATCTCTTTCCAAGTATTATCGCTTAACCTGTTTATAAATTTTGTTAATACGAGTAATTTGAAAATTAATTGGTATTGAAATACAAAATTTTGCCCAATCATGAGATTTAATGGGAAGTCAATTGTTGTTTCTAAGGTTATTCCAGTTATCGAATAGTCATCAGATTGATCAGGGTCAAATATACCCCCTGAAGTGGTCGACGATCCAAGAGAGCCCGATGAAATAGGTGGATTGCTCCTTTCTAAGGATTTGTTCAACAAAATTTTAAACTTAGAAGATGAGTCAAGAGCTGACATAGCGTCAAACGATTGAACATCCAAAATTTCCCTTGCAAGTTCATAGAAGTTGGTATAATCCATATTCAATGTAACCGATAATTCATCTAAGTCATCTGAATCTTTTTTTCGTAACAAATGTTTCTGTTCCTCTTCTTCATACTGCCTCTTTAACTTATTTATAGATACACCATATTTATTCCTCCTTAAATCATTAAATGATTTACTAATAAAGTTATCAATATCAAATGAATCTTTTAAAAAATAGGCACTCTGAAGTCTCTCAAGCAATGACGTGAATTGGTATCCTTCAAAATATAATTTCATGAGTAATTTATTTGCTCTAAGGTAAAATTCATGAATTTTCAATTCAAGATCCCTAGACGACAAGGATATAATTCCTATCACTTCACTACCAATACTGGTATCATTGATACCAGTGCACATTTTGTAAATGTTTAAAAATTTCCCGGTCGCAAGAAGTTTCATTTGTAAATCTCTACTTTGGAATTGTTCTATTATCCCATCTATTCTTGTAACGTACACTTCTTCCCAGTACTTTTCAGAGTATTGGCTTCCAACTTTACCTTCAATTTTGTTCTCTTTAATAAGGAACTCATCGTATGGATCGTTTATTTCCCCGTTGATTAACCAGCCATTTAACATATCCACATAGTCAATGCTAATAGAATCAAATAGTTTATTTACTATCCCACATTTGACGGAGTCTCCAAGGTATATCCCACTGCTGAGTTTTTGTATCTTTTGTAAAATCAACCCACCTTTGCACAATTCAAAGTTAGTCTGATCTGTGGTTAAGTTTATTGAACCAGTTTCTCTTAAGTCATTTTGAATTGTCTTTATAAAATTTTGGAAATACGCTTCATCACTCACAGCAGCTTCTTTGCTCTGTTGATATCGTATAGCACTTTCCTCGTGTATAATAGTAACGATGTCGTAAAGTAACTCTATTTCTACTGATACCTCACTGCTACGTATCACATTATTTTCCAAGTAACTTAAGTTAAAACCGCTGTTAGATTCAAACTCTTGCTCAACTTGAACCACCAATTGTTCATACATACACAAAAATCTCCCTATCTCAAAGCAAAGCTTCTGAAGTACCTTTCCAGATTGGTGAGTATCATAAATTTCGATAAAGCTCTTCAAAGCAGAATAATACCTACCATACTTTATCAATTTCTTGGTTATACTTTTCAAACTAATATCCAAATGCTTTGCTATCTTAAAATCAGGTCCTCGAATCCTGCTGTCTGCAGATCCCAGGTCATACTTTTCACTATACCTTATATAAAAACCTTCCAATCCCAAAAATACGAATAGTAAATCCTTTATTATAAGTCCTTGTTGAATTCTCAAATCATTTAATTCTGCTAAACTTTGTGGACGAATGGAGTTATAACCTTTACTTGCCGGAGTTACACATGGCCTCAATACATTAGGCAGAACAAGCTCAACAATATCACTCATCCTTAGCTATATGTTTATACAAAAACAACAATCTATTAGTTGAAATGCTCTTCCCTAATATAATGTTGTTTGTTTACAAAACTAGTGAAAAGCGCGTAAGCTGTAAACAAAAAAAATAACTTACAAGATCCTACACATATTGGAAATAAAAGGTTGCAAAATCTTCGCACTAAAATTATTCATATAAAGTTAATGTACAATAAAAACTATTCAATAGTAGTAGTGAATGACTCTTCGGGTTGTTTTTCACTCTAATATAACCACAACAAAAGAGACCAACAAAAGATTCGATCATTTTTTTCCTTTAAGAGAGCCATTCTTCGTCCTCATCACTTAATTCTAAATCTTTAAGCAATTCCTCTGCACCAAGTTCGGCTTCTTCTTGCACTTTTGCTAATCCAGAAACTTCTTCTAAATACTTAGAATCATTTAGACAGTTCTTAATAAACTCCCATCCATGTTCTTGAAAGTGTTCTAGAACAGACATTGAACATGCTGAACATTGCTTGAAACTTGGTGACATTAACTTTGTTTGTTGAAAATTATGTAAGAAACCTCTAATTTGATGTGGAACTTCACCAATTACAGATTCAGAACCTGAAAAGGGAGCATTTTTCCCTTCAGGATGCTGGATTGTAGAAACAAATAATTCTACCGCCAACGATGATGCAATAAGTGCTCCACCAGGTCTCGTAACTGTGCACATTTGATCTAAAGTTCTATCACTTAGACTATCATCAGGTGCAACAACATCATTACAATAGTAACATCCCAACCTACCACTGTAATCATTTCCTTCTGCATCCAAATTACCATGTCTCATAACCAAATAACTATCAAAACCCAATGCTGCGTTTAAGACAAGCTTCCCTTTAGATAAACCCAAAACTGTTGGTAGCCAACGCGATTCCCTTGAATCCATAAGTAAGAAAATAACATCATTAGAATTAATTAATGATTCTAATTCATCAAAGTTCCTTTTACTGCGGGCTTCTGATTCGCCCTCCCCAACTGGATGTCCAATCATTGGGACTTCCAAATTGAATCCCTCAGATTCTACTCCAGGAAATATTTCTCTAAGTGCCTGTGCACCTCTAATAGCCTTCCATTCACCTCTACCATCATCGCTGAAACAATCATTAAACAGATAAAGAGGCTGTCTTACTGGATTCGAATAAGATATACGTCCATTATCAACAAATGTGATTTTTCTAACCCCCCAACCCATCAAAGCTCTAGAAACATAACTACCGAGAGTACCAGCTCCAAGTAATAAAACCTTCTGTTGCTTGATGATATCAAGATTGATGTTTGGAGCAATTCTCCATTTCATTAGTTTTAAATTCAAGTCAACTGCTTGCTCAGCAAGCTGATGTGGGTTAATAAGAGATCCCAAATCTGCAACCTTTGGGCCCAACTTCCCAGCTGAAGTTCTTTCCCAGCCGGTAATCTTGGGACGTGACTTGTTGCTTTCGAATAATGATTTTTCGAGAACTAAAGTCAACTTGAAAGAGTTTTGGGGCTTCTTTATGACTACTTGAATTTCTCTGTGACCCTTTAATGCCAAAAAGTATAAAAAATTCTTTAACTGCGCCGAAGGCAAAGCGTTGAATGAAGTATCCATGAACACAAACTCATCCTTTCCTACCAGATAGAATATATTAAACGAATCGGATTCAGGAACAGGCACGTTCGACTCATCTTCTCTTTTCTTTATTAACCAAATTGAATTTAAGACAGGGTAAGCAAGCCAATAATAAAATTTATACTTCTTCAAATCACTAAAAGTTAATATAGAAAACGGGTTGACATCTTCAAATTTTGGCACCTCCTCTGCATCTTTCAACTTTTCTAGAACCAGCAAACCAGCTTCTTTTAAAAAGTTTTGCTTATCAACATTCTTAAAGTCTTCGATAGTATTAACATTATACAAACTACCCTTGAACAATAAATTATCATCACCAGTATTCGACTCACCAAATGAACCATAATCTAAATTTAATATAGGCTCAGTGTTAAACTTATTTAAACGATTAGGGTTTGTCATGTTTCCAGAAATGCTAGTCCTTTTGGAATCAAGTTTGAACTTGTTCAACTTAAGTTCTGCCAACTTCGTGAAAAACGAAGAATCCACATATGATGCAATTGGCACAAATTTTAATTGTTCCATAGTTATAGTTCTAGAAATATCGATGTATTGGTACCGAATAGAACACTTCGTAGCAAGATCATGCTATCAGATGTGTGTGGCGCTCTGATAAAGAAGCATAATTTTATATACAGGATTATGATATGCAAGCACGAAGATAGAGATAGAGACAGAGATAGAGGGAGGGTAATACAAATGTTTTTATCCTTATATTTATTCTTATTATATAGTATACAGGTTGATTGGCGGGGGATAACGATAAGATGATTAGATGGCCATTTCTTGATCTTCTAAGGCCAAACCATCCAATTCATCTAATAATTCATCGATAGCAATTTCTGGGGCATCATCATCATCCATATCTTCTTCATCTTCATTGACAGCTTTAACTTGAGGTTCTTCACCTGCCTTATATAAGTTAATGGTTTGTCTTAATTCTTCATCTTCTTCTAATTCTTGTAAGAACAATTCGTAATCTCTTTCTGCTCTTTCTTGTTCTTGTCTTGCTTGTCTGGAGTCGTCGTTCGCGACAATATCGTTGTGTTCCTTGGCCATTCTCTTTAACTTCCACTTTCTATACTTACCCTTCTTACTCTTTCTTGCGTAATGCTTCTTAACCAATATCACTTCTGGAGTGTTATCAGTATCCAAGGTTTCCCATAAGTCATGATTGAAATTAGCATTAGCTAAGTAGTAACCCATGACACTGTCACCTGGATGTAAGATACCACCCAAGTGAGTTCTTACGTAAAATTGGTTATCGTTAACACCCATATCTTGTGCTCTACAAACAGTAACATCAGCACCAACTCTCTTACCCTTGATATCACCAGTTGGTTCGACGTCCAAGACAATAAATTCAGTTAATTGTGTAACATCACATAATGATGGAAATGCAGCTCTCCAGTACATTGAAGCAGATAAATCAGCAATTTGTAAAGTATTTGGATCTAAGAATTGAATCATGTTGGAGATCTTGGAACAAAGTACCAATCTTGGAATGTTACCCATTGATTGTGCCAATTTTTTTGGTAAAACAACTAAATCATCCCTACAAACTGGTGCAATTTCAACAGAGAAAGAGAATTTATATTGTGAGTTACCACTTTGAGTATCTTGAGAAACTAATTCTTCAGACTTTCTTTGTTTAACTGGTGCAACTGCTGATAAGAAATCAAGCATCTTAGCAGCGTGATTCTTTTGAGCATAAAAGAAATCCAAACCATCCTTACTTTCTTGAATAGAAATAGTATCAACGTGAGCGTTGTGCTTTAAGATCAATTGTTCTAAGTAAAGGAAAGTTCTCTTATGTGGAACCTTTTGTCTGATTTGGACGGTAGCCTTCCAGGTGTTAGTTGTGTAAGACTTAGCACAGTCTGGACATTGCATAGCAATAACCACGTACTCAACTTCAAAAGTTTGTTGAACAATAGTGTTTGCCATGGCTTCACCTTGTACGGTTAACTTAACTCTAATTCTACGAGAATGTGGTTCAGTCCAAATGAAAGAGGCATCAACAAGTCTGACCTTATTAAGACCCTTCAATTTTCTTAAACATAACGCTAATAACTCTCTAGATTCTAATTGGGCACGAATCCATTGTTGTGGGGGTTGTAAAAATCTTTCACAATTTCTACAGAATGATAAATTAGCTTCTCTTGGGATACCTTCAGTAATATCAACCTTTAATTTAATACAATCGTAACACATGACTAAACCTTGAGATCCATCCATTGGGACACCACACTCGCAACATAAGACTGTAGCCATCTGACCGTATGATTGGACCTGACCATCATGGTTATGTCCTTCCATATGACTATAACTCATTTTTTAATATTGTCTTAATAAAAGATGAATAATTAAAAGAAAGTGGCAATGATGACTAAGTATTCAATGGGCTTTTGAAAAAAGGAGAGAAGAAAAAATTATAGAGGAGATGGTACCTCATCTCGTCTGCATACAGACCAAAAAAATTGAGCTTATATGTAGGCACTCAATGATATAGATCATAGTAGCATCAATGAACGTTATATTAAGCTTATTCAGTAATGAAATATTGGGATATAAATGATTGGTCTATTACTTAAGCTTGAATATGTATATATATATATATGAATTATATTATGAAAAGGCAAAAAAAAATATCGATGTTGAAAAAGTACAGTAAGTAAACCATGACTGTGATGGCTGCGAGAAAGAAAGAATATATCGAGTGAATATATAGAGTGAATATATAGAGAAACTCAGACGAAGGGAGAAAGACCACAAAGGGAGACGTTTTTGCCAATATAGATATAGCTTGTATAAAAGCGATTCATATCTTAAAAGACAATCTAATACAAAAATTTACCATGGATCTGTCGTTTAGTTTATAAGTACTACTGGAAGGTACTATTCTAGGGGATTCTGGATTATCATAATATTAAGATAATTACAAATATATAAAGCATTTAGTTAGAAAAGTCTAAAACATACTACAGAACTTCTTGAAATTTATTTAAAGCGCAACGTGAAGAACTAAAGAGAACTAAAATTAGAATTCAAAAGTAAATATAATTTTGTTCTGATTTAAAGCTTTCTTTTGGCTGCAAAAAATGCAACTGCAGGCGCGCTCTATGTATACTTTATCTTATTGTTTTACAAAGAGTAATGAATAAAAAAGTACTTTGATTTGAATACATGACAAATAATATAAAGGTATTCTAACTCATTCGACTCTTATTGCATAACTTCTTTTTTTTTATCTCTGGGGAAGGACCTATTTGTAAGTATAAAATAATGTTAAGATTGGAAGGTATAGAGACTCTTATGTGCAGTTCTTCCAAACATGGAGAAAACAGAACATATCAGCGATTTGAAAAAACACCAACTTAAGAGGTATAATATACTCAAACTAATAGATTTTCATATATCAATGGTATTTAGAAAGAGACACGCGGTAGCTTCTACCGGAGGAGACTCCGAGAGAGTTCTTAAGAGGTCAAAAATAAAAAGAGGGGATACACCAGATCCCAAGAACGTAAAGCAAGAAATAGAGGATGAAGAGGAGGAAGAAGAAGAAGAAGAAGAGGATGAGGAAGAAGAAGAACCCGAAGTTGAAGAAGAAGATGAGGAAGAACCAGATTTAGGTGAAGAAGAAGAAGAGGAAGAAGAAGAGGAGGAAGAAGAAGAAAAGGAGGAAGTAAAAGTGGAAGACGAAGAAGACGAAGAAGACGAAGAAGAAGTAGCGCCGGTAGCCAAAAAAGAAGAAAACAATAAAGAAGTCAAGAATGAGAAGGACGAAAGTGAAGGAGATGAGGGAGAAGATGGTGATGAAGATGGCGATGAAGATGGTGACAAGGATGAAGAAGAAGATGATAACGATTCAGATGAAGAAGAACGTAAGAGAATAACGACCTTTAACTTTGATGGTATAGATTACTCATTTAAGGAAAGACCATCAGTTATTGAAGAAAAGGAGGGTAAGATTGAATTCAGAGTTGTCAACAATGACAATACAAGGGAAAACCTTATTGTTTTGACTGGATTAAAGAATATATTTCAAAAGCAACTTCCAAAGATGCCTAGAGAGTATATTTCAAGATTGGTTTATGATAGATCACATTTATCAATGGCTGTGGTGAGGAAACCCTTGACAGTGGTTGGTGGTATAACTTATAGACCATTTAACAATCGAGAGTTTGCTGAAATTGTCTTTTGTGCCATCTCTTCGACTGAACAAGTTAGAGGGTATGGGGCTCATTTGATGAACCACTTGAAAGACTATGTTCGGGCAACATCACCAATAAAGTACTTCTTGACTTATGCTGATAACTATGCGATCGGTTATTTCAAGAAGCAAGGTTTCACAAAGGAGATTAGCTTAGATAAGTCTGTTTGGATGGGGTACATTAAGGATTATGAAGGGGGTACACTTATGCAGTGCTCAATGTTACCATCTATTTTAAGATATCTAGATCTGTCCAAGATTTTGCTATTACAAAAGGCAGCAATCGAGAAGAAAATCAAGCAAAGATCACAATCGCACGTAGTTAGATCAGGCTTACAAATTTTCAAGCAGGCCGGTGCTAACGTGTCGTTGAATCCATTGAAAGATATTCCTGGATTGGCGGCTAGCGGATGGCTGGAAGAAATGGACAAATTGGCACAAAAGCCAAAGAGAGGACCTCACTACAACTTTATGGTTACCTTACTTTCCGAACTTACAAATCACCCTTCTGCTTGGCCATTTGCTACACCTGTTAATAAAGAAGAAGTTGGAGATTATTATGAGGTAATTAAGGAACCGATGGATCTTTCCACTATGGAACTGAAACTTGAAAATGATAAGTATGAGTCGTTTGATCAATTTTTATACGATTCAAGATTGATTTATAAAAATTGTCGTGCTTATAATGCAGAAACTACCACATATTATAAGAATGCAACCAAATTAGAGAAATTCATGAACAATAAGATTAAGGATAGTGCAGAATATGCACATTTCCTAGAGTAGAGATTTTAACCAAAATACGATCAAAAAGAGTAATGCCTAATTATCAAAAGAACCTAAATCTTAGAAGGATAGTAAAATACACCCAAGAGGGATGGCGCCTCTCCTCTTATCCCAATATGAGCTTTAAACCTGACGTATGGATTCGACGATATATCTGATAATATGAACAGGGTTACAAAAAAAAGCTTGTACTTCATCCGCAGTGTTGAGCTTCTTGATGGAGACACTAGAGTTTGTTGAATATATAAATATCATAAATTAAGAGGAGTTCGTACAAAAAAAAGTAAATAACAGAAACATTTCAGTTAAATGTAGTCCATAATATTCTATTCTCTTAGGGGCCCATTACTGATTGCAGATGCAGGAATAAGTTATCGGACCTTTCTCAACCTGGGGCGCTGGGGAAGCCAACAAAAATTGAATATCATTATTAAGAGTAACTTTTCATCTTGTTCTCGGACATCAGTTATTTATTTATTTATCATTCTTTTTAAAAAATTCGATAAAAACATGTCTCCTTCTGTTTTCTCTTACAGCCAATCAGCTGAAGTTGCCGCTGCTGTTGGTAAATATATTTTAAAATTACAAGATGATGCTCTTAAGAAGTCTGACTCTTTCACTGTTGCAATTTCTGGTGGTTCTCTTGGAAAAGTATTGAAAAAGGCTCTTATTGATGATTCAGCCATTGCTGATAAGATTCAATGGTCCAAATGGGAAGTATTCTTCTCCGATGAAAGATTGGTCCCATTAAACCACCCAGACTCAAACTACGGTTTATTTGATGAAATGGTCTTGCAAAATCTTAAGTCACGTGACAATATTCCAACCGTTTACACTATAAATGAATCACTTTTAACTGGTAAAGACGGACAAGTTGAAGGGTCTGACGTTTCAGAAGATGCCAAGATCGCAGAAGAATATGAATCAAAGTTACCAACTCAAAAGAATTTTGATTTAATCTTACTTGGTTGTGGTCCTGATGGACACACTTGTTCTTTGTTCCCAGGACATGGCCTTTTACAAGAAAGAACCAAAAAGGTTGCTTACATTAAGGATTCTCCTAAGCCACCACCAAGAAGAATCACTATTACATTCCCAGTTTTAGAAGCTGCTCAATCAATTGCTTTTGTAGCTGAAGGTGCTGGTAAGGCTACCATCTTAAAGGAAATCTTTACCGATAAGTCAAGTGAATTACCATCAAAGTTAGTCAATGAATTGAGTTCTGGTGTTCAAGTTGCTTGGTTTGTTGATGACAGTGCCATCAATGGTGTTGATATCATGGCATCAAAGTATTAGTAGACAGTCCTTGACTGTTCTCTTCCAGATCACAAATCCTATCCGAAATTTTTCATTCAAATAAAAAGATTATATAATTGAAAGACAACAGAAACAACCACCCTCCACCAATATATACGTTAAAGTATTATTTTTGAACTTTACCCTTGTTCTGTAGAAATCGTTTTTGTATGAAATGCAAATACTTGTTTTTTAAACATTTACCAACCGAAACCCGTTTTTTTATTTTTTGGTCTAAAGAAGTAACCTAAATGGGTTTGAAGTCACTGTAATTCTATAAACTTTTAGCCAAACTCCTTCTCACCTTGCTCTCATAAACATATGGATCCCATTAAGTTGTTGTTTGTAAATGTATCTATTTATACATATGCACTAGAAATTCCTGCATATTATTTTTACATACCCCCATACACTTTAATACGTCGTGAATCATCTCCCCACCTTATCAAACAACTTGTTAAATACATAGAACTCAAAATGGGTATGTACAACTATATTTGTAGCTAACTTTTGCTTTTTACTGACATTTAGAAATAGGAGTTGCATTATGGCTTTGTCCTAAGAAAAATTCACAACTTCATGATAAATTAACAACTTTACTGTCTTCATTAAACACACTATTTCCAAACAAACCACCAAAATTCGAACCTCATATAACAATTACAACCAATATTGATGTCAATTTGGATAATCCAGTGCAGACTAAGGACGATGTTAGTAGGATTCTCTCTGCAAGTGCTGTAGCTTTGAATTCATTGCCTAAAAATCATTTAAATTTAGTAAGGTTGGGGAAAATTGATAGTCAAAGAAAGTTTTTCAAAAAATTATATTTCCAAGTTGCAATTGATCCAAATTTGATATCGTTTGCAAGAGTTATAAGAGAATTATTTGTGATAACGCCACAAGAAGTTGAAATTGAGAATGCTAAGTTGAACCCTCACTTGTATGTTACTGACTCTAAAGGGCAGAAAATCAAAAGAAGAAAGAGTACAAAGAGTCACCATGGGGGTTCAGGGAATAGTAGTAATCCACCAAAGGAGGTTTTACCGGTGGATATGTCGAAGATTCAACAAATCGCATCGGTCAAAGCATCAGAATGGTGTATAAATGAATATGACCCACACCTATCTCTTGTGTACAGTGAACTTCACCCAATTGACAATGCACTTTGGAGGACAATTAAAACGAGAGTTCTGGATTACTTAAATGTACAGGATTCTGATTCAGATGATATAGGATTAGGTTGGGACGGTGGTGTTTTAAAGCTCATGCTTTGTGAAGGTGATGTAAATGATTGGATCGAATTAGGTAGTGTGGATCTTCACTAAATCTGCAAGTATCAGAGGATAACACAGGGCGTAATATTCTAATCGCTTTTTTTCTCTCAATAGACGGACATTGAAATACTGTCTGCTATAAGACTGACACTCTTACTTTGGACTTTCATCTTTCCAATCACCATAATTTCTTCATATATTCAAGAATGGGTTTGACTGGAGACATGAAGGATTTATAGAATCCTTAAGCTTCGTTAATATTGATTGTCGCATACTTCACTAATAACCTAAATTTATCTAATAATGTAAGGTACTATGTTAGAAGGTGTAATCAGAGTGTCTATTTACGTATATTTTTGATAGCTATGTACAGTATTATGTCGTGCAAGTATATATATGGATTGAATGTGATGATACAAAAGTATGTTTAAGCAGTTTGCTCGATTGTCATTTTAATTTCTTCTCTACCAGTTGGAACAGCTTCCAATTCACCTTCTGAGTATTTCGCCTTGAAGAATGTGTAATGTAAAACAATGTCATCAATATTTCTCATATTTGGGTCCTTTGCAAATTCTGGATCAATGAAAAAGAAAACGGGCATATCAACCTCTTCACCGGCACTTAATCTCTGTTCTTCAAAACAGAAACATTGAATTTTATTGAAGTATTGAGCAGTTTGTTCAGGAGTGACTGAGTAAGTTGCCATACCGATAATATCTTCCTTTGACATATTCTTAGCCTTATAGAATGCCAAAGCTGTTTCACCAGGCACAACATAAACTTCTTTTTGCTGGGGAGTGAACTTCCAAGGTAAAATTCCAGAAGATTGGCAAGTGAATGAGATCCTTATTCTCTTATTAGTGTCGACAGGGATGACCTTATCAGGAGTAAACAAAGTTTGATCAGTGATGGGAATACCACCCCAACCAGTTCTTTGACAAATAGCTCTATAAAGTGGAACGGCAGCAAAAGCTAACGACAAGAAGAAAATTCCAAAGGAAGTTGCATAGTTGATAGTTGTTCTGTTTCTTAACCTAACGTATTCTTCTCTGGCTTTGGCTGCTTCAAGTAATTCCTTTCGAAGTTGTTGGTTTGTCTGCTGGTTAAAAAGTCTAGAAGGAGCATGGAATGATCTAAAAAATACACGGTAGTCCCTTCTACCAACTGTAAGTATATTTCTGAACATTCTACAGATTATTTTATCGTTGTATGTAGATTAGTGTAACATAACCTTGTGATTTAAAAATGATGAAAAAAACATCTGACCATTTACGCGCGAAGTTTCCAAGACATCGTACATTTAATACACAGAAGAAGAACTTGCCATATACAGACTTTGTCCAGAAAGACATATGAGGTAACCTATTGCTAACTAGATGGAAATATAAGTGAATTGTATCTTTTTGATAGTTATGATTTTCACGATGTAGATTATTTTAAAATGTAAAGTTGGGTATGGCTGCAAAAAGTGTTGCACTTGCTGACAAATTTACTTTAACCTAGTATCTTCAAGAATATTGCTGGGTTTCATCATAAAAAAAATAATTTGAAAGTACAAAGAATATATATTTAACGGTATAAAATGGTTTACTAAAGTATACTAATTTATCAAATGCTGTAATTTTTCTATACTATATTCATCATTCATTGAGATCAATTGGTTAAAATCCACTTCAGATAACCCACCTCTTAATCTTTTCATAATTTCTAGTACAAATTGAGTTAAATTTGTTTTGTTCACCGGGTCTCTAGTATCAAGTAAGTTTTGGTACCTTTTCTTTTCTCCATGTGCAGAAATATCGTGATCTGCATAGCAATAGTCATTAATATCTTCATATATCAAATCTTGACCGTATACGTTACAGTTGCCCTCGTTGGTTTCGTTGACTTCTTCCAAGAATAAGAAGGTCTTCTTAATAACTTCAGGGAATTTTTCAACCAAAATAGGAATGGATTCACTAGTTTGTCTTTTTTCAACGGCTCTTTCGCAAAGGGATAATAACGCTAAAAGATTGATTTTCTTATTTCTAGGATTCCCTACATTGTTTAAATTCCCGAGCCAAGTGTTCACAATTAACTGATTGTCAATTGATAAATGTGTGAATAGATAAAGTAATGTGTCTGGGTTGAATCTGGATAAGATCAAGAAAATCTTGTTTGAGTTAACAACATGATGTTCATCGTTTTGAATGTACTCGATCAAAGATTTGAAAAGACCACTGGTCACAATTAGTTCAATGAATTGTTCATCCAAAGATTTTTCCAACAAAAGAATATCCATGAGTGAAATGAAGACAACAAATGAATCGTCTCTCATTGTTTGAAGGTATCCGGCAAGTGTAGTAAATATTTCACCTGCTATACCTTGATTACCGTTAAATAATTGAGGGGCAATCAATGCATAACTTCTTACCAAGGAAATTATAATTGGTAAAATTTCAGTTGAGTTAACCAATCCAAAATTTACGTATTGGAATAATTGGATAACGCTCTCTAATTGCTCAGCCTGAAAATTGACCGGGAAATATTGCAAAATAGACAACCATAACTCATATCCATCTTCACTTAAGAGTGAATAAATTTCTCTATCCCTTTCACTATTCACGGCACAACAACCTTGAATTAATGGAATTGAGATACTAAAAGTTTCTGTTGAATGTTCATTTAATGAAATTACTAGATTTTTTAAGACACGAAGAAGAGAATTTTTTAAAATCAGTTCATTCTCTGATTGAACCGATTCCCAGTAATTAGGAATGATTGAGAGAATATCTCTTAAGGTTTGTGGATCAACTAACGGGTTACATCTCTGTAACATTAATGCCAAGATATTGATTATGTAAAGCTTGGATTCAGTGTACTCTAAAGTACCTAAAAAGGTAATGCATAGCTTAATAAATTCATTTAAAAATGGTTGGAAATCGTACTTGTTAAAGTCCCAATCATCAATGACTGTTTTCAAAGTTTGAATGGCAGTTAACTTAACCACTGAATCATTCAATTTATTTTCGGGTTGTAATAAGTTTATAAGGAGCTTATAAATTTCAACACGGCTAGCCTTTTCCTTACATGCGATTGAGATCCATTCGTTGATAATAAGACAAACTCTACGCTTTATGATTCTATTTTCACTTAAATCATTCTTAGTAGCCTCTGGGATCAAGATCTCAGTTAATATTTGATCAAAGTTAACATTGTCAGCGATCGAGATGGCCGAAAGCTGGAAAGTGCACATGATTGAATCCTTAGTTAATATATCACCAACTGAAGTATTTTGTGTAAGTCCATTTGATATCTTCGTCAAAATAAAGTCTGATAATTCTGGTTTAAAGAAGGTAATTAAATCTTGGAAAAAGTTTTCAGCGCATGGACGAATTTGGAATTCCCAGGATGAAGATATTTCTTCATTACACCATTCCTCTGGTTCAATGAGCCAACTTTCTAAATCAGATGGCTTAAGTCGTAAATACCAATTGATGATCAAGTCACAAAGGTGCTTTATAACATCCGGAGTAAAATAAGAAGTAGTAAGTTTGCTTATGGCAAGCTGTATTTCTTCCTTTTCATTCCTTTCCTTTAAAGTTACGGCACCTTTTTTGTAGACATATCCGATAACTCTTTTTAAAATGAGAAAACCTTTCAAAGCCAATATATCCCAGAAGGAACCTCTACCACCATTATCCTTGGATTCATCGTCACCACCACTTTCGTAAATTTCCTTGGCCCTCTCATCTAACATGGTCATAAAAGTGGAGATGATTTCCTGAGAATTTGGTAACAAGATAAAGCTCGTTGGGTTGGCATTGATTAAGTTGACGTATAACTTACTGTAGCATCTAACATATCTCTCAATCATATCAGAGGAAGAGTATTTTTCATGTTCGACAATGAGCATTTTCAAATGCTGAACCGATGTTGAGAGAAATTCAATAACTTCAGGAATCTTATGTGGTTGTTCATATCCTTCTGGAATAATTCTGCGCAAGTTCTTTAAGCATAGGTAGCAAATTTCCATGACAGCAAAGTCTAAGTTAACTACAGTCCATTGATGGAAAAACTTAAGGTACAACTTCACCAAGACTGGAGTTATAACTGGAGCCTTTGTTTGTAATGCATGACGACTTCTCCCGATTCTTACAACTGCCACAGTCTTTATGATTTGATTCAAAATGATCAATAAATTGTTGGCGCTGACTAAATCATTCTTGGTAAATACACAAACTTCAAGCATTGACGAGATCTGATCAAATATAGTCGGCCACTCCGTTGGAAAGTCAAACCTTACAATTCTAGCAATGGAGTGTGCATTTTGGATAGTTAACTGATTATTCTTCTCATTTATCATGTCAAAAAGTTTACCCTTAATTTGAACCTTCTCCTCCTTAGAAATAGAATTTGCACGCAGTGGTCTCCAATACTTTTCTACACCATTCTTAAAACAAATAATTGCCAACCAACGAATTTGTAAAGGTAAGTCTTCTTTCAAATAAATTTGTTGTAATAAATAGTGAAAGCCCTTCTCTATTTCCCAAACTTTCAACTGAGCTTCGGCTGATTGTTGATCAGACGATCTCTGTGACCCATTAGCTACTGAAAGAGTATTCAATAGATTATCATACGACAAATCCATGACTTATTTTCAATTCCAAACAGGAAGTAGGAGCAATGGAATTGGATTTGGTAAATGGTTCTATATTTTTTTTCTGTATGAGTGATGCTGCTCGCTAAGATGCGACGACGGCTTGTAAGGGCAGAGATGCAGCACTTTTTGGATGCGAAAATCCAAGAGACAATTGTATACATTGAGAAACCATTCATAAAAGTACATATTTTTATTATTATCTATCGCATATAAATATTGAAAAGATTTCTAGTCAATTTCCATTTTGTTCTTTTTGTTTTTGTTCTTGTTCTTGTTCCATTTTAGGTTAATTATTTTACCCATCTTTTTTTCTCATCACCTTCAGACCATGTTCTTTCAACGTACCCTAATTCCTCTTTAACACTTTGAACAACATTTGGATCCCCCATATTCTTACCAAGATTATCGCTGATTTTGATACACGGATTCCCGTCAGCCTTCCTAAGTTTAATAACTATATTTAATGGTTGAGACTTCTCGTCAGTAGTGGCAGTTTTAAAATCATTCGAAAAGAACGTTCCAACTCCGAAGGAAACCTTTAACCCCAATGCTTCAGATGACTTCTTATACTTAAGACATTTTTCGATATTTAATGAATCACTAAAGCAAATAGTTTTAGAAAACTTAGGATACCCCAATTGGTCGTAATGCTTGGCAATTTTTGCTGCGTATTCTTCTGGATCACCAGAATCTTGTCTGACTCCAATGTAATAGTCAGAGTATGGCCTGACAAAAATTTTCAAGAATGAGTCAGTTCCGAAAGTGTCAGTTAGTGCCAAACCTGCGTGTTCTGGGGAGAATGTTTTTAACCAGTAATCCAAGGCAACCTTATTAGCATTTGTGTAATCTTGGGTAATAGCCGCGATTCCCATAAACCATTCATGAGCTACAGTTCCAATAGGAACCAATTGATATTTTTTGGCAAGGTAAACGTTTGATGTACCAAGGAAGTGCTTATCAGTATTTTGTTTCAATGCACTTACCACGAGCTCCTGTGCGTGGAAACTTCTTCTCCTTCTAGTACCAAATTCACTAAAAACACATTGATTCGAGCATAACTGTTCACCCTTTGACTTAGCCAATTCCAGTTGACCATCATAATTCCAATCTTGGTCAACAAATTTGAAGTATGCTTCTGATACAAGGGCCAATATAGGGATTTCATAGAGTATCACTTGCGACCAAGGACCCGACATAATAATATCAAACTCATGGAAATTGCCGCCTTCTGAATCATTTACATAAGTAATTTGCTTTTCAGGGTTCAATTGAAATGTTTCTAAGTATTGTAAATATTCCTTAGGCAACTGTGGTAATGTTTCATGTAAGTAAGTAATCTCTTCAGGGGTAAACTTTAGAAGACCCAAATTAGAGATCTCTGTCTTCAACCAATCAATGGCTTCTTTATTGAGTGCCATGTTTGGAGTTCTATTTGTGTATGAGTAACTAACCGGAATATCTTTAAAGTGTTGGAAAACAGCAGCATGCATTGAAAGCTTGTAAAGATCAGTATCCAAAAGGGATACTATAGCTGGAGCCATAATAAAAGTCTACTATTAATAGTAATATAAATTTATTTTAAAAACTGAATCAAGCAAAAAAAAAGTAGTGGTACCGATATTGCTTTTGTCTGTATTGCAAAAAGTGATTCAGATTTAAATTCAGTCATAGCTCAAAGGAAATAGTCGGATGGACTGCAGGTAGAATAACAAGAATTAAAGTTAAGGGTTTAGATGACCTGATAAGAAAGGTAGAAAAGAGGGGGGGAGTGTGAGTGCCGAGGGGGTAGATCGTGAGAAGAAGGTATAAACGTTGTTGCATCTGTTTTTTTTTTGCTATAATTACGATTATATACATTGAAACTTTCTTGTGCAAGCTTACTATATATAATATGGTGAATGGATGTTGCTGCAATTTTAGCGCATAACCAAAGGTACTCACCATAATTAATGAGAAACAGTACTTGCAATGGAGGTGTGAGATTTACCTTGTTAGAGTAATTGGGTGGTTAATAACATAGTGGAACGGCTATGTTGAAAATTAATAATATACCATAGCTCTGAAATTATATTTTGCGTCTTACATCTCTCTAATATCTCTATCTTCCTGTCTAGGAAATTTTCATGCAGAATGCATTAAGAGACCGCTGCCATCAGGACACTTAAAAAATGAAACATACAAAAAAACAAAAAACCATCCAATTTCATCTTTTTACTTTTTTTCTCCATTAAAGTTAATTTGTTACAATCTTCTTACAGTATTACCATTTTTATTGACTGTTATAATTAATCATGAAAGTAGTTAAGAAGCCTTTGGTTTTAACTTTATCATTGATTGCCGTGATCGGCATGATATCATTTGTCACCTTTTCTTCCAACTCTTCCCTCGGTGACTCGTCTCCAATAACCCTTAACAAGGAGTCAGCAATAGCTAGTAGTAACAACAATGATGAATTATTAATGCCCTTGGATAAACAATTTGTCATACAAGATAAGCCTAAGATTGAAGAAGAATCAGAACCGGCCTCTGAACCTGGTGTGATCAAGAGACCAAAGCATAAAGCAGACAATGAGCAAGCTGATATCCCAAACGTAGGTGATTACACTGATACTCCATTCATGCCAAAGATGGCAAACGAAACATTAAAGGCACAACTTGGTAACGCGTCTTGGAGATTGTTCCATACAATTTTGGCAAGATACCCTGAAGTACCTTCAAAACAAGAACAAGCAACTTTACAACAATATATTCATTTGTTTGCTCAGGTTTATCCTTGCGGTGACTGTGCCAGACATTTTACTAAGTTATTACAAAAATATCCTCCCCAAACTAAATCTCGTAAAACTGCTGCACTTTGGGGATGTGATATTCATAATAAGGTAAATGAAAGATTAGATAAACCTGAATATGATTGCACTACTATTCTTGAAGATTACGATTGTGGTTGTGGTAGTGATGAGAAAGAGCCAGACTATACTTTAGGTAATGAGTCTCAAGAGCATTTGAGGAATGTTGAAGTTTCTAATGAACAAAGACAAAGAGGTTGAAAATTATTTTTATAAGAACATAATTTTAAAGAGAGATGGTGTTGGGACCATCGCATTGTAAAAAACAGATTCACACTATTATCTGACGATAATTGCATATGTATAAGAGACATCTCATTTAAATAGAGGTTTAATACTAGGAATACAATAGTGCCCACAGGTTGGTATGTTTTGAATGTGGGATGGAAACTCCCGTCTTGCATTAAAGGATGATTTATTTCTAATGTGAATATATATAAAGTCATGGATATCAGATGTAGTTACTTAATATATTCCCCAGAAATGGCCCAGAAATGGGTATTTTCGTATACTACATGATTGCTTATACAATATCTTTAAGCTCCTCTACAACAAATGGTCTGGGTATGATATTTATGAAAATAAACTTATATATATATATGACACGTATATTCTGCAAAATCTCATAATATATCTCTTTTAGATACTTTTTCCCAACATTCAAATCCGTTAGTATAAAAATAAAAAGATTATGCAAATTGATATAACTGAGGCTATGATAACAGTATCTCTCTTCTTTCTGGTGTTGATCTTTGAAATTAATACATTTATACCGGGAATAGACTGTATGGTGCTCATCATTGTCAGTTGTGCGTTGCTTAAATAAGCTCTCTGCTGATAAAGTTCATCTCTGGTGTTGTAAGCTTGTTGTAACAATCTTTCTGCAAAATTGTTAGCATTATCAACTCTAACTCTTTCATCGTTGATATAGTTGTTAGCTTCTGCAGCTGAAGAGCCAGCCCCTGTACTGCTAGAGATGTTTCTTTGTTTATGAGCATCAATATCTGATCTGACAGAGAATAATAAATTGTTTCTATTTCTGTCGCTGCTTATAGAATCTTTAATCTTATTATAAATGCTTTTGTGGTCATTTAAAATTTCCTTATGTCTCTGTAATTGTTGCAATTTGGATGTTGACAATGAAAGATCCAGCTCAGAAATCTGAACTAATGTACCAATTACTTTCTCTCTCTTTGCAATAAGTTCGCTAATGGAAAGGTTTAATTCATTCTCTTCATCAGAGGCAGATGTTGATGACGTATTTTGGAATGCGGAAAATTTAGATAAGAGTGAATCAGTTTGCTTCTCAAGATTGAGAGCCTGTGCTTTTGTTTGAACAAATGATGACATGTATTGCTGATAAAAATAAGTAGTGATTGTGCCTCGATTGTGTATTAAGTTTATTACACTATATTTTGTATTCGTTGTCAAACAAGTATATATGCAGGAAACGAGATTATTCTACTCATATTTTGGTAAAAGGTGTCAGATACAAGCTCTTTAGGACGCCAGGATCTTGTTTGTGATTAATGAAAACATCTCTAACGTGGTTAGCTAGTATATCTATACGTTTGCTGACAATCATACTGCAAAAAGAGAGTAAGTGCGTCAACAGTGTGATTGCTTGCAATTTATCTGCATCGTATTACATATAATATGTATATGCATACTTGACGTGAATATATTATATATATTGAATATTTCCACTCCACTTACTCGACTATTATATTCTTACTCCTCTTGATTCAATTCCTGTCACCGACCATGCTCTGGCCATTTTTTGGGCCATTTTAGGCTGCTTGGCTTTGCATGAAGTTTGATTGCGGGAAGCTGGCTAAGTTAAGTTTAGATGCAGTACCGATGCCTTTACCCCAATATTAATATATCTATATATGTCACAACTTTAAGTTTTTGACAAGTAGACACATTTAACGCATTTGATTATACTGAATATGTCAATTCATTCACCTTCTAAAAATAATAAATTCTCTCCTATTGCATTGCATAAAGTTCAACCTGAACCAATTACTATAGATTTGGATCCAACCAGTACTAATGAGTCCTCAACATCATCATCGACTCCGTTCATACCGCAACAGCAATTCCCAAAACTTCGTAAAATTGCAAGTTATTTAGTTAAAGTCCAGAAATATACCGGATACCTATTTACAACATTTCTTGGTCTTCACCTTCTGTCGGTAGTGATTTCTCCAGGTATCGGGATTTCGATGGGTAAATCACAAGACTTATTCGAATTAGGTAGAGCAGTGTATCAGCAAATACCAGGAATGGAGTTTCTTCTAGTGACAGGGTGCTCCATTGCGCACGTCGCCAGTGGAATTGGTATTAGGATAATTAGAAATTATATCCGTAATCAAAATGGTGTTATCAATAGATCACTGGTCACCAATTCTACTAGCGGTATTGCAGTCTCTGGCGATGATAATATTGGCTTGGGTGGTGTTACAAGTTTAATTGGCTTGGGTTACAGAAAATCAATAATATCAACATTAGTCCCTGACCTTACCCCACTTTCATTTTCTGGTTATGTCCTTATTCCAGTTCTTTGGTACCACTTCTTAAAGTTTAGATGGGCACCTTTAGTTCATGATGGAGATTCGTCGCTTATTTCATTGCAATTTATTACTCAATATTTAAATTTTGAAGAATTTTTACCAAAATACCAAAAATGGTGGAATTTCTTAGGGTTAACTTTCTTGGTTTGGGTTGGTCTGTATCATATGGTTGGAGGATTATGGAAGATTAGAAAAAGATTTAGTTCAAAAGATAAGAAATTGGGCTACGTAATCATTAATGGATTAACTTTATTGAGTGTAATTTCTTTGATTAGATTTAAGAGGATGGAATTAGATACTGGATTCTTAGGTAAACTGTTTACAAAATATCTTAGATATTTGATGTGGTAATTTGAGAATTTAATAATTTATAAAGACGTAACATTAGTCACTGTAAATCTTAAAGAATTCAAGAATATGCATACCTTTATCTCTACTTCTTACAAAAGACTTAATTTCATTTCTTTTTTTTTTTATTTCTCGTTACATAAGGTCTTACAAAAACCTCATTGAATAAATATATAATCATAATAATCGACCCAATTTTATTGTTTGTACTTTATTAGTACTTTGTACGTTTGAATATGTGTGTGAATTGCATGTGAATGTGTGAATATGTGGTCATTTTTCATTTTCTTCCTTCTTCTTTCTTCTCTTTGATTTGGAATTAAGCTGGGACAGCAGCGGAGGCTGAAGTTGATTCAGGACCTAAAGTTGGCTTAACATTAGCTCTCTTAGATCTGTAATCCTTAACAGCACTCTTAATGGCATCTTCGGCAAGCATAGAGCAATGTAACTTAACTGGTGGCAAAGATAACTCCTTGGCAATAGCAGTATTCTTAACTAATAAAGCTTCATCTAAAGTCTTACCCTTAACTAATTCAGTTACATAAGAAGAAGAAGCAATAGCTGAACCACATCCAAAAGTCTTAAACTTAACATCCTTGATAACACCGGTAGCTTCATCAACTTGAATTTGAAGTCTCATAACATCACCGCATGCTGGTGCACCAACAAGACCAGTTCCAACATCGTCCGAGTTCTTATTTAAAGTACCAACGTTTCTTGGGTTGGCATAGTGATCAAGAACTTTTTCATGATACATTCTGACAGTAGTTGGACGAGCAATTCTAGCCATCATAGGAGTGCTTTGCTTGGATGCAAGTCTAGCAGCATTTAATCCATTTCTAACAACTAATCTTGAAAACATCTTTATGTAGTATTATTATTATATCCTTTTTGATAAAGAAAAGAATTGTTATTTATTTTGCTTATATACCATTTTTTTTTCCAGATTTATCTTTTCCATCTAAAAATCGATGATGTATCGGACCTATTAGAGGGGTTTTGGGTGGCGCACATCATTTACCCGTATCAAAGGGGGGAAATTGACATGCACGTGATTAAAGATAAAATAAAATAAAGGAAAGAAAAAAAAAAGAAAGCAATGAAATTTATGTTTTATTGCAAAAGAGCCCCGATATCAATTTTTAAAATATATTTTTAGAATATATGATTAAAAAATCGAATCGCTGATTGGAGGATGGAGGAGGAAGTATGGAGTAGGGAGGGAGGGCTTAAAACTCTCTGAAGCATGATCTAATTTTCTCAATATTATTTAGGAGCTTTAAGCATATTTTAAGTTAATTTCCCAAAGGATAGGAACCTGTAACAGAGGGCTATCTATTCTTACTGTTGTTGAGATTCCACAGTAAACAATACGTTTCAAAGGTTCCTAACAAGAGAGGTCAGTGGAATTGAAGTGCGTCACCCCCATCGTTCATATTTCCAATATAACTTGTCTCTAGTAGTAGTTTTTTGCTCTGAATCAGATCAAGGCTCTGTGCAATTGTCTTCTCCAATTGGCGACCGAATCGGAGAAGAAAAGAAAATACTGAAACTTTTATAATCGAAACTGAAGACCGTACCGATTCTATAATGCGATGACGATTGCACCGCAAGTTTATTTCCCTTCGGTCGTACTTCTGTCCCTATTGAGAGTAAGACATGATTTCCCGAAGGGAACAAAGCTCGATGCAATCGTCCTCCCCGGATAGGGGCCTCAGCGGAGCGGTACTACTGGAAGAATGATTAATCCTAAGATATCGTTAAGCGCTCCGCTGTTGCCTATCCGGGAACGACAATTTCATTCAGCTTGTCATCAATTATTCAGCTTTTTTTTTTTTTTGGAGTGTAATGACGATTAAATATTTCTCCCTTATCGGGACCCTGTGGGCGAGAGTCTGTTATTATTGTCTTCATTTTGAGTGTTGCTTTGTATACTTAGGGCGAAATGATGCATCGGGCAACTACAAAATGTATAGATTGAGAAAGGAAAATAGGGGAAGTTATATCGGGGGTTGATGTATATATATATATATATGTTTCACCGAATTATCCGATCATTCATCAACTATGTGTGGGTAGGTGGTGACCACCATGTATATTTTTTTAGGGACAGGTCTCTTTCGATGTATCTATTCTTGGAAGTCAAGCATTTTTGAAATTGAATTGGTGATTGATATATTGTGATTGCTTCTTAGTTTGTTGCAAAAAAGCTAGAGTGACTGTATCAGTTAGGACCTGGCCATCTAATCTCTCTTATACCTCTCCCCTGTAAACTGTTTCTTTGCAACTGTCGTCTAATTACATCATCGTGCCTGCTACTTTCGCAATGTAATTAAATTTTTTTTGGTGCGCAGTGGACGGCGGTCAAAAAAATCTCATGGTGTCTTTCGTGGCATGCTTTAGCGAAGGAACGAATAGTGTCTGATCTATCAGTAAGAAAAATACTTAACAAAAATAAAAATTGACTTAATTGTAATTCACGGGTAAACAGAAATTGGTGTAAAAATTTGGACTTAAAATGTCAGAAGACCAAAGGCAGCAAACATCTGTACCGGATCCCAATGGCATTGCTAATGCAAGTACCAATAACAATTCTGGAGCTGGAGCTGGAGCTGGAGCTACTGCTGCTCAGGTTTCAGAGTACGAGACCGGTGTTTCCAATGGTGATGTGGATTGGTTATTTAGGGGTAAATCAAAGAAGCTTACCAAGAAGATGAATAGTGAAAAGGCTGCTATACCGAGTATAGAGAAAAGAACTACAGAGGAGAAGAAGGATGAAGCTTCAGCTGGAGAAAGAAGGAAGTCGGACGACACCGGCGATTGTGGTGGTACTCGAAGTGCCTCCGAAAATGGTGGTGCTGTTAAAGACAAGAGTAGTAATAGTGGTTCTACTGCCAGTGCTACATCTGCTATTACTACTGCCCCTACTGCTGCAACTTCTACTGCCGCCCATGCCCCTGCCGCTGCTCCTGTCGTTTCACCTGTTGTTACATCTGTTTCTTCTATTACCCCTGGTGCTACAGTTGGTTCAATTACTCCACTGACAAGTCAAAAACTAGCCGCCGTAAATTCACCCGTATCACCTACAGAGAAATCAAACAAATTAGAATTTTTCAAAATCGGAAGAACAAGATCATCTTCAGAGTCATCAAATACTCAACCTAGAAGACGAGGTAGCTTGGGCTTGCCGAGCTCGTCTCCAACAACTAGCTCTGGCTTATCACCCAAAAATACAAAATTGCCACCGGCTACAGATACTACAAATAATCTGACCAATACAGCTATACCTGCATCACCTGCTGTTTCAAGATCCAATTCTTTAAGCGGTGGTAGTAAAAGGTCATTATTCAGTTCGATTTCTTCAAAATTTAAGAGTCAAGCTTCATCAAACCTTCCACCTGTACAACAAGCCACCACCAACCCTCCTCCACATACTGGTGCCGATGGTCAAAAGCCCCAGATTAATTTATTGGGAGTTTCAGGGAATCATCAGCAACAGAATCAAGATATGGCTGCCTTGATAAACAGACCGCCAAGTGACATACCTAATAGGAGAGCGAGTGTGACCGGTGCTCATCATACACATCCAAACACTCAAAAACATATAATCAGCGGAGCCACTGGTACCGGCGGCAGTACTGCTACTGCAGCTAGCACGGCTACTAGCACATCAAGGAGAACTAGTTCAACTGGCATATCTACCGCAGCGTCTTTGGACAAATCTACAAAACTAGCTCTCAGTAGGCATAAAGTTCAACTTCGTAGAGTCACATTTGCTATCGATAAGTTAGCATACGATCCTCAGCAACAAATTCCTTCGAGACGTCCTAAAAAGGGAGATGTTATAATTCCAGAAGATTTGGTGGCTCCACCCCCTAGGCTTTCTCAAGGAATATCTCTCAGTGATGGTAAAAATCCAATATCTTCAACTGAAGGCAACAAATATAGCGAAAAGGAATTAAATCTTGCCATTGAAGCTCAAAGAAGAGCTCTTTTGGAAGCTGAAAAACATGCCCACGAAGCTCACTTGGCTGCAAGAAGAATTGCTCATGAAGTTTCTCAATACAAGATAAAGGTAACTTCTCAAGTTAAAAATGATAAGCAGGAAGAGGAAGAGGAAGCTGCTGCTGAAAGAGATGCCGAAGCAGATAAAAATCATTATCGCCAAACAATTGAAATTGATAAACCATTACACGTACACGAAAATTATTTCCCAGACGCTCCCACTGACGGTACTGACGACTTTAACATTGATGAAATGGATGATGAAGAATTTATAAAACATTTATCTTTAGAAACTATTTATACAAGATGTTGTCATTTAAGGGAAATCTTACCTATTCCAGCCACTTTGAAACAATTAAAAAATAAGACCAAACCGTTACAAGTATTGAAATTATTAAATCCAAAACCAACCTTAATTGATGTGTTATCATTTTCTGATTTTATTGCCATTACTCCAATAAATACAGTTATTTTTGATAATGTTACAATGACCACTGAAATGTTGAAGCATTTCTTATCTTCATTAGTTTATAACAAATGCTTAGAAAAATTATCCTTAAGGAATGTTGCCATTGATGCTGTGGGTTGGGAATATTTATGTCAATTTCTTTCTAAAAATACTTTTGTAAAAAAGTTAGATATATCACAACAGAGAATCAAATCAGATACCCCAGCTACTTTAATTAGATCTTCAATGGATTGGCCATCACTTATAAAATCATTGAATGAAAGAGGTGGTATTGAAGAATTGGTAATCAATGGTTGCAAATTACCTGATGCTACTTTCACCTCATTGATTGATCAAGCAGTAATTAAGAATACTTATAGATTGGGAATTGCTGCTATGGAATTGAATTTATATAAAACCCAAATTGTTGCTGATTGGATCAATCGCCCAGATTCTAAATGCGTTGGAGTTGATATGGCATTCAACGACTTAAGTTCAGGACAATTAAAGCCAATTATTGATGTTTTCAATAAGGGTAATATTAAATTACTTTTCTTTTCATTAAATTCAACAAAATTAGAAAATATTGAAGAATTTGGTGAATTACTCAGAGCACTTACAAATGTCAAAACTCTCAGATTTTTGGATTTATCATCCTTACCTGAATTATTCCCTCGTTGTATTAGTCGTTTGAGTAAATATTTACCACTAATGCCAGACCTAAGAAGAATACATTTTGATCTTAATGAATTAACCCCAGAATCCATTGGTGCAATTGCAGACATCTTACCTAAATGTGGCACCTTGATGCATGTTTCCTTTTTAGGGAATAGACAATTAAATCATTTTGCTGCTGGTACTTTATATACGGCAGTTAAATTTTCTAAATCATTGTTTACACTTGATTTGGATTATGATTTAGTGTCAGATGAATTATCTCAAAGAATTGCGTTCTATTTGATGAGAAATATGGATACAACAATGAACAATGATACACTTGGTAAGGTAATCGCTGGTGCTGATGATGATGAAGAGTTAATGTTCGATGGTTCTCTTCTAATGGAAACTGCAGAAAAATTAATTTCTGCAAATGATAATGAAACGAGTGGAAAGGCGGCGGATCCTAAAATTCAAAGATTAATTACTAATGCCTTACTTGAAAGAACTAGAGCAGTTAGAAAGGATATCCATAAGACAATTGATACCTTATTCTTAAAGAGAACCCAGGGCACATTGTCTTTGGAAGGTAAAGAAACTTTGTTAAGGTTCTGTTTACTCGATAGTGCTTTAGAGAAGGTTTTCCATATGTTCGAGGAACAGGTTAAGAGATATTCCAATAATCGCCCAGATGGTCTTATCGCTATGTCTCCTTCGCCTTCATTTGACGAATCAAAACCAACGGAATCTATACCCATTCTACCATCCATTATCGAGCCTACAAAACAAACCTCAAACGCTAGTAATAGCGGTCCATCTCCTGAAAAAGGCGGCAATAAGTTCATTCAATCAATTGGCGGAGCGTTGGGCTCACTCGGTCTCACGATGCCTCCACATGATACACTTCATGAATCTTCTAGTGAAATGATTACTGCGGGTCCAATTTTATCTCCTCGTAATGCAGAAGATAATAATCCATCTCAAGGTGGCTATTTTGCAGACCATTCATTTCAGCCACATACTGTTGTTGTTGATTCATCTTCTGATGGTAGAGACGTTCCAATTGATAACTTGACTGGTCGTCCCGTATTGATGAGATCAATTTCTCAAACTTCTACGCATGCCAAGGAATTGGAACTTGAAGAAGGTGAATTCCATAGACTTGGATTCTACATGCAACAAAGAGAAGAAGCAAGTGACGAAGCCAGAACTTTCAAGGATATTCCAACTCTTAAAACATTGCCTTCGGGTTCAGAACTTAGGGATGCAATTATTGCTGCAAAGGGAATTGAAAAAGTTACTGATTTGATAGACAACATCAACCATAATAGGATTAATTTGGATAAGATTTATAATATTACCAGTTCTCTGCGCGAGACGAGTATTGACGACGGGGGTAAAGAGAAGAGGCAAGATACAAATTTGGCACTGCAATCGCAGGAACAATTGCAAAAGCCGTTGAAGCCGATGTTAAATTCTATTTCTGAATCCGATAGAAAGTACACCTCTCAAGCTTCCCCAACATTACCAAAACTGGCCGAAGATTCTGGGGTCGATCGTGATGATTCTTCGATTGACTCGATGGAGCTACATGATCCAGTTGATCAAACAGATCATGACAAGGTTGTTGATGAGGTTTACGATAAATTATTGAATGATGCTCAAAGAGTTAGATCAAACAAACAAGAGTAAAAATAGACAAAAAAAACTAAGAAGGATAACTGCATATATGTGTATATAAAAAATATATTACATTAAAAATAATAACTAGTCCTAGAATTTAATGTGGATTATTATTAATATTATCATTTTCGCTAGAATTTCTATCCTACCGTATCTTCAAATAATCCACTGTCTCAATCCCTATAATTGAAGTTGCCCTTATCCGCAAAACTCAAGGCTGCAAAATCGAATAATATTTAAGCTCAAAAAAAAAAAACTACTTAAGGTAATTCAATTTGTCAATTGCTATAATTTAATCGAATCAGAGCCATTTTTAAATAATTTCTAAGCTGGAGTATACCAATTTCCTTATTTTTTGCCACATGATGGCTAAGGCTGCATGTACTATACATGAGCTAATAATAATAATATAATTTACATACGTTCAACTCTCTCTGGGAGCAAACCCCTTTACGCTGATTCCTTTACAATTTTTGCATCATTAAGATTATTTATCACAATTCCAAGATTGTCTTTAACCCAGATGAAATAAATTGAAAATAATGTAAGTAAAATGTAGGTGTATTCAGACCAGATAGATTGAATTTGAAACGATCGATCCAAAAAGCTATCTACCCATGTAGGTAAATCTTCCATCTCCCTTTGTACCTCTTCGTAAGGTCTAGGACCTCCTCCCCTGCCTCCACCTCCTCCTCCAGGTCTTCGATTATTAATTCTTCCTCTGAAATTTTGAATGTGCCCAACATCTAAGGCTGTGATAATTATTCCTACAAGCAAAGGAATTCCTATCACAAAAATAATAGATACAAGGTAAGCAGATGCAACAGACGACCTTGAGGTGTTTGAATTATCTGAATATTTCCTAATTGACTTTAAAGTAGTTAAGAAATAGTAAGCAGATAATATAAACCAGAAAATTGGGAAAAATTCATTGCAAATGTCAAGGTACGGCTCAAGAACAACTAATGCTCTAAATTTAAGTAATCTGTTTAAATCAGTAACTTCATTGGCATTACTCTTACTCCCACTCATTCTTCCCGACCCTCTAGCACCACCACCACCACCATACCCACCTCCCCCTCCTCTTGATCCATTCCTTCCACCCGCAATCACCAGTGTGTATCTATAAAATCTGTCAAAATAATTTTCTAATAAAGTTTTCAATGTAAAAGTTGAAATATTCAATAAGTAGATTGAAAGGGCTCTATTCCAAAACCTTGACGGAATTCGACGGTAATTCTTGGAATTTTCCATACAGTAAATTACCCCATAACCCATTGTAAACAAAAGTAAACACCATCTTGTCGAAATCAAAAATATTTCTTCAATAAAGTTCAAAAGTGATATTATCCGTGGTTTCAGGTCGAAAGTACTATCATAGTAAAGAAATGCTTGTTTTGGAGAAAACTTATTGATATAGCTATACGAAATAAGTTTTATTCCATTTACTACGAGTAGTGGTAACACTATGTAGTAAGCAAATGAATACGAGATAACTGAAAGTCTCAGGAATCCTATAGTTCGTTTAGTGATGTAGGCCATCACTATAGAAGCACAGATTGCTATATTCATAAACAATGACAATTCGCTTAGCTCGGTATAAACTTTGTAAGGTAAATACCCATAAGAATTTTTAAACTCAACTTCTATCTCGAAAGTTGGAGGTTTACTTTCACTGCTTTGATCATTAAGGTTTGCTAGCTCTGGTTGAGTTTGGAGAACCGATTTTGATCCAGTTAGTGGGACAATATAGACACAGTAGAACCCCGTTTCCTGGACATCCAAGAAAAACTCTTTCTCTGAATCAAGACCTTTAAAGGATCCAATTTTATAATTAGCGTCATTTTCCCCAATTGTAAATTGACCCTTGTCAATATTTACGTAAGATCTGAGATTCATAGGTACTTTATTGTCTATGTCTAAGTTTCCATTTCTTACATTTGTGACATGGCGTTCAGAGGTTGGTAGCTCCAACTCTTCTAAATCAGCATAGTTGAAAATTATAAAGGGGATATTTGATCCCGTTTCCTTTTCAAAATTTTCATATTTACTGAGCCTAATTGTTACCAGTGCTTTTGCATATCGATCGACTTTTAGCGGAATGCAAGAAAAAGGCAGATTGTTTGATAGAATAGTTGTTTCAGGAAACGCTCTAACCTGCGAAATGAGTAGTAATAACAATACTAGTAAATTCATTGCTGGCAATAAAATTGTAAAAGAGTGTAAGTTAGAAGGAAAAGTATAGCAGTCTTTATTTTTTGTCTTGTGCAAAGAAGGCTTAATTATGTGAGTAACCGAAATTTTTATAACAAGGCTTATGAACATATAGTGAGGGGAGGATAAAAGAAATAGATAGAAATATAGCAATGATAGAAATCGTTGAGAGTATTACGTGATTGTTAAAATAGTTAGTTGAATACAAACTATTACAGAATGGTACTCTGAATGTCATCTCCCCTTTCTTTCCCCATTATCTCTATTTGCGGGGTGCGGGTGTTGAAGTTCAAAGTTACCACTGCAAGTTTCACCTACTACATAATCTATTTCATCTAATAATACATAGCGGGCTTAATTACTATTGTATATATATTTAGTAGAGGAACCTGTTCTATTCAGTAGTATTGCTTTCATTTGGGATAATTTTAAATTTTTATTTCACACAAAATTCTATAATATTTTGGTTACATTCTGTCTATCTTCAATGTTATTGACTAACCAGTATAGTGCATTAAATATATAGCAAATAATTCACCTTCTTTACCAAGCTCAAATTGGTTAACAATTCTGAACCCATAATGAAGGTAAATATCTCTAGCATGGTCATTAATTGCTTCCAACACAACCCCTATGTTTCTATTTTTGGCATATTCAAGAATTGGTTTAACTAATTCGGAAACAACACCCTGAACCCCATCTCTTCTAAATGGATCCTTTGCTAAGGTATTTAAGTACCAATATTCCGTCCCAATTATGCTTTTACTCTTTTCCTTCACTTCGGCAGCTTTATCAAAATACTCAGATGAATCTCCTGGAGGTGGATATTTGCCTGGTGGGAACCATATTGCGACAGCTGCAAACTCTCTCGACTGATAAACAATTCCACCAGAATCTACCAATTCTGGAACTCTTTCTTTATAGAACCCCATGAAATGCTGTTCATAATCCAATACCTCATTTGCATCGAGATTTCTTCTTTTTCTAATTACATATTTCATTAAAGGTATAGTAAAAAATGATCTATCAATAACTTCACTTACTTGTAAGAGCTGTTCACGTGGAACAATTGACATAGTCATTAACTTGGTATAAATGATGAATAGATCCAGATGGAAGAAAATAAATAAAAAAAAGTTTTATGGAAGAAAGGTGGTATGAAAGGATAGAATCTTGTTGGATGAATTGCTGGGACAGATATAACTACCTAGTATAAGTCGTGTACTTATAAGCAAATAGATAGATGCATATACTCCAGATTTGAAACTAGTACCACACTATGTAGTAATTTCCTTTTTGAACTTGCTCTAAAATTCTGGAAGGGGTATCTGCTAGATCGGAATTTTATAATTTGACACGAATGAATAGATAGGGATACGACTATAAGAAGAGATAACCTAACCCTGATAAAGGATATTAATTAGAAATACACAATCTAGCAAAAAAAAATTATTGTGAGCCACATTTTACATCTCTATTTTAAGTAATATATCTTCATTATCGACTAAATAAAGCAGATCCCTACAACTGTAAATAAATATACAAAACTCCAAAAGCAATTCCCTAGCAAAAGAGATTCAATGAATCAAAATTACATTATAAAGGAGAAAAAAAAAAAAAAAAAAAAAACAAAGTCTACAATGGTAAGTTTCACTAAACTTATTCAATATATATTAAAAGATAATTTAATTAAATTAGTTAGCAGCTTGGAAATCAGCAATCTTCTTGTCAATCTTAGCTTGTCTTTCAGCCTTGGTTAACTTAACTTGTCTGTACTTCTTAGATTCAGCAGCGTATTGTTCCTTGGTGAACTTCTTTTCAGTTGGCTTGAAGACTGGGTCTTCTCTGATCTTTTCGTGAGCGTTGATGTAGATTTCTTCAATGTCTTCAGCATCAATTTCATCAGCGATGTAACCCTTGAAGATGGCCTTGAATCTTTCTTCATCATCATCCATTAATTCTTCCATGTATTCAGCAACGTGACCACCCATGATGTACTTTCTTAATAATTCGGCATCTAATTCTTCACCTTCGATATCCCAACCTGGGAATCTCTTGGCAGAGTGTGGAACGTAAAGACCACCATCGGAAGCACCCTTTAAGACACCAAAGATTCTGGCACCAGTGGTGGTTCTTTGTAAACCAATATCAAGGAAAACCTTGAATGGTCTTGGAGCATCTTCAACAGCTTCGGTTAATTCGTATTCACCTTCAACTTCTTCAACACCCTTGTAGGTTTCATCTAAACCTAACTTGGTTAAAGCTCTTCTGGCGACTAATAAACCGGTAGCGTAAGCAGCGGACCAGTTAGTTAAACCGTGTTCAATACCGTACTTTGGTAATTCATGAGCGTAAGCAGCAGTGAGAACGATATCACCAACAATTTGAGAAGAAACAATTTGGGCAATGATATCCTTGTTAGTGAATCTAACAACTAATCTGTACTTTGGAGTGTTGTACTTAGCCTTGTGTTGAGTGATTAATCTCTTTCTTTGGTAGTAATCAGTCTTACCTTCTTGTCTTCTACGGAAAGGAGTTTGGAAACGGGAAGAGTAAGCGGAAGTCTTTTCTTTCTTTTGGAAAACCATTTTGAATGTTGTTCTTGCTAAAGAGAGAAAACTAAAAGGGAAGAGAAGAAGATGTGAAAAATTGTCTTAATACTGAAAAATTTTTCGTGTGCAAGACCTCAAGACAAAAAAAAAAAAAAAAAAAAAATGAAAAAGTAAAATTATTACTGGGAGGCACACGACTATATTGGTGAGAAGATGAGTTGATCATTGTGATGCAGATTACGCAGTGTGGGCTGTTGGTTACGCCTATGGCATTATATAATTAAAAATTAACCTATAACTCGTAAGAACAAAAACAGTTACGATCAACGACAATAAAGACCATCTCCTTATGGCCAGATAGATTATTGGAGTTGAAAGAATTGATTAGGTAAAATGAGGAATAACACCTATATTTTTGTAAGTTATAGGTGAAAGTTAATCTTCGCACTATGAGATAGCTGTTATACCTTTGCAGCCATTCCTGTATAACCTTTAGTTCCACAGATTATTCTTCACCTGGCTACATTTAAGTAGAAATTACTATCTCTAAGATGATTCTGGTTGTCAAAGAGATAGTTTAGTTTATAAGGTAGTTGCGTTAAGTTTGCTCATATGGATCATATGTTGATAAGTTAGATGACTGTCTTGTAGAAGAGAACTATTTCCCTTATTCATCCAACAAACTAAACAGAATCCTATTCTACATATCATGTTCTATTACTTTTTTTTATTGAATTAAATATTTATAACAAGTTATTTCTTTTTTAATTATTCTTCTTCCTTCTGATCTTTTCTTCTTCTTCTTGTTCTTTTTTTTTTACTTCTTTGTCTCCCTTTGTTGAATTGTCTAGTACTAACTTTTTCTTTGCTTTTCCTAAGCACTCTTCTTAACAGAGGTTGCAGCATCTAAAACACCTGGTAATGGATCTAAACCAATTGAATATAATAAATTAACACCTCCAAAGATTAATACAATTAAGGATAAACTGGTCCATAATAATAAATTGGCTTGAGATGAGATATCCTTCTTACTACAATCGAACCCAGTCCAAGTAGTTGTCTTACCCTTCTTCTTATCAAAAGTTGGCGAACATAAACAAGTCCATGACTTTGAAGAAATCTTGGAGCAAACACCATGAGAGTTACAATTATCAGTAGCAGCTTGACATTCTTCTTCAGAAGTGAAGAAGCTGGAAGCAGAATCTGATGATGCGCCTTCTCTAGTTGAGAAAATACTTTCAAGTTCCCTTGATCTTTTGTTAATCTTTCTTTGATTGGCCAATACATTATTACGAGTCATTGGGATAGCAAGAACGGTAACGTCGTATTCCTTGTTCAACTTAATTAAGTAATCTGAAAGGACATGGGAGGAGAATTGGAAAGTTGAAGCATCAGTACCAATTTTGTTACCAAGAGATAACAATGAATCAAAGTTTAAGAAGATTTGATCCTTTGCATTCGATAAATTAACTTCACTCAAGTGAACCAATTGAGATAATTCATTAATAAAGAGCTTATCATTGATCAATCTTAAAGTTGCAGGGTTAACGTAAGATGAATCCATGACTTGTTGGTGAGCGAATTGAGACTTGAAAGATTTCCAAATCTTATTCAACTTAGAATTAAAGAATTTAAAATGTTGAATTAATTCTCTTTCCTTAGAACCTTCCTTTGAACCTGAAGAAGTTATAAACTTCATTTCTTGAGTCAATTTGTTTAATTCAACTTCATCATCATTTAAAGTAGAGAATTGTCTTGGGAACTTTTGGTAAATTGTTTCAACTAATTTAAGATTTTCATCATCATTATTAGAAAGTTTGAAAATTGGTTTTAATTGATGTTTACTAAAGAATTCTGAAGGATTAGAAACACCATTAATTAATGCAATAACCTTAGCCCTTGATTTTTTACCTTCATTTTCTTCTTCTTGATGTACTGAAGATAAAAATTTAATAGAATCTTCCGATAAATCATAAAAATCAGAAACTTCAAATTTATCAGCTAAATATAATAAACCATCATCATTTGAACCAATTGGTACAACTTCGTCAAGATTATTGTTGGCAGAAAGTTGAAATACAGCAGCTTCTTCCATGGATTGAGCCAATGTGGCACCAGCCATAGCAAGAGATGCGGTAGCAGCAGCAAACAAAGAACCAACAACCTTCATGCTAAATGATTAATTGAGGGGTGGGTGGGTAAATGAATGGAAGATGTAATATATTCAAGTTAAGGTGGTTAGATAAGTGAGGGCGAGGTCCCCCGTTTTAATATTCAACATGGAAAATATCTGGTCAAATATTTTATATGCAAACTTACACAAAACCTTTATAATTTTTGTAAGTGATAAGAAGTAAGTAATAGGAAGAGCACAACTTGACTATAGAAATAAATAAAAAAAAAAAAAAGTAAAAAAGGATGAAAGTGTGGTAGCACAACAAGGTAGTTTATATTAGGTTATATAGGAGGATGGAACCCAATAGTAAGAAAAGAGTAAAGGGAAAGAGGGTCGAAATAAAGAGGTTAGACCAAGTGGTTGCAAAATTTCCGCGGACATGTCCGGGCAATCCTCGTTATAGCGCATATAAACAACGTTTATATAGAGATTCACACGCATTATGGTTTTATTAAAAACATGTATTAAGAGTTAATAATTTTATTTTAATTTATCCATCGTAGTAAAACATTTACCCATATTTAATGTTGGATATGCTATATTTAAGAATATCAAAAAGGTGCGAAGTAAACTCAATTTCTAATCGAGCCACTCATGTAAGCTGGGATACCAGCAAGCAAATCTAAGTAAGCTAAAAGGGGTGGTTCGAAGCTAAGTTATTATCATCTTTGGGTAGATTTTTTATTTATGCAAAGAGAGTGAAGGGTTTATGGACTTTCATCCAAGGTAATGGTTGGACTTTGAGGCACAGCCATTGCTTTAGTTGTTGAACAAGCAGTGTTAATTTGTAATTCAGGTTTGAATAATGTTTTAGTGAGTGATTTCGTTCTCAGTAAAGTTGGTTTTTGTGGATTTGAGGATGCTCTCAACTCATTAAGTTGATCAGTTTCGTTTAAAGAAGAGAGGTCAATTCCTAATTTAGCTAAGTCATTATATACATCAAATGGCTTTGGACGAGGCTCAGTGTATTGAAATGTACTATCAGAAGTAGTTTGTTGTGGCAGTTTTTCACCGGTTTCAGATCCACTACTGCTAAGATAATGGTCTTGCTTAAACTTTGACAAATCGTCTGAGAGTTGCAAACCATCAGTTGATTTAGATCTTTGTAATAGGTTTTCTTGAAGTGAAATTCTTACGTGCTCGTTACCCGCCAAGTAAATATCTTGCAAGTAGCTAAACAATCTCGAAGCGACATTTTCTTCAGACACTATGATAATGACTCTGTGTAAAAATGGCAAGTTCGACCAGTGCGTTATACGTTGGAGGTAGTAATCAGGTTCAGGAACAACATCAGGACTGAGATTTAAAATGTCAAGTTTGAGTCTATCTACGAATGAAAGTGTACGTGATTCATTCGAGTACTCAGAATAAGTAGTGTTTGACAAGAAATCTTCTTTGCTAAGATTAGATAAGATAATGGTTGTCTTTGACATTGTTGATAAGATTTTAGCGGCAGTGAATAGAATATGTGATGCGGTAGAAGAAAAGTAAAGAAGGAATATACAGATGAATATATAGGGAGAGAAAAGAGAGTGACAGCCAAGAGCGAAGTTACAGTGTCAAACAGATCTGTCAAATGATGGCTTGTTTCCTTTGCCTGTTTTGGCTTTTTTTCTTGGCCCACAGAGTTTCCGCCTTTTTTGTACGATGAATTGACCCTGACCATCAATTAGTGCGCGGAATTATCATTTTGACACAGCCTTCGGTGCTGCCAGCGGGTGCTATGGCTATACACGGGCTTTGTCTTGTAAGGAGATAAGATAAATAAATAAAAAAAATAAATGAATAAGTAAATTAATGGTTACCCATACAGTACTACCCCTACCACAGTCGTCACATAGATTGTTCAGCTCCTCGCACATATACCATACATATATGCTGTATCTGTAATACGTAAAATGGTTTATTCCCCTGGTCTCCTCTGACACATAGAATAATGTAATCCCGCAAAGACGTCACTGTCAGTTTTCCTACTTCAATTCCACAGCCTTGAGGTACTTTCTTGGAAGGTTGCAGTATCACTAAATTAGTTTCTTTTTTAATCCATACTACGTCATGCACGTGATACAAAATAATAAGATAGTATAGTATTGAGTGAATATGAAATATATCTGGCCTAAGAAGTATGCAAATTTACTTTTGGAGTTCAATTATTTTTTTTTTTTTCATTTCTAATGCATTTGACTGGTTAAGTGAGAGAACATAGAGCATCTCTATTTCTCTATCTCAGAATCTGTTTGAGGTTATTTGCATTCTTCAGTGTTGCCCGATCTGAGCGCCTGGAGCGTCCTGTAATGTAGAATTTTATTTAGTATGACATTTTTAGGTCGGGATGACTATTCCATCGAGCTTTGTTCCCTTCGCTTTGGGAAATCATGTCTTAGAATTAGAATTACGACCGAAGCGAAACAGCTCAACGAAGTTGTCCTCGTTTGGATGGCACCAGCGGAGCGTCTTGCAATAACCTAAGACCAAATTTTTTTTTTTTTGTCTTATAGCACTGTGATGCTAGTGGTGACCGATGCCTGGAAGGAGGATTGAATCGAGCTTTACTCACCTAAGGGGATTTGTGGCAAGTCAGAAGTCAGAAAAGATGTATCATCAGAAAAGAACTGTACTAGAAGATTAAACAGCCTGGTGTCAAGTTTAAAATTTTTGAATAAAGAAATTGATTCTACAGTTCTTTTATCGTAAATTATTGGAAATTTCTTGTCAAATTCTTCAATTTCATTTTATTATGTTGGGACGACTTTTCTACACCAATTTTTGGGCCAATATTTTTGAATATCCACTTCCGTGAATCACACTGTTGTTGGGGGCTACATAATGGTGGTGTCCACTAATTCCATAGTATTTTTAGTATCATAAGCGATAATTTACATCGAGCGCCGAGCGCCCGCAGAGCCAAGTATAATCCAAAACATCGCTAACTTGAGCGGTTACCTGACATCTGTAAAGTTAATTCAAGTATCCCTATCCTGGAATTTCTCCGTTAGCCCTATTAGAATGCTTTGCATCTATACGGGGAGATTAGTACTACATCAATTGGCTTCGCCTTAGCATGGAGCGTTAGTAAATTTACTTTGATCATGTGATCTGATGATAGAAACTTTATTCGAAAGATATTGGGGCAACCATTCGGCTTCCAGAGTAGTAGTGAAACATTTTTATTTTTGGAGGTACCATGCTAGTCAGCTAGCGGAGATTTAGAAAATGGAGAACTCTTTTTTCACCTCCTTTTTTAAAGTTCAGTTGTAGAAAAGAATTAAGTGTTCAAGTAACTTGTATTGGCTAACGGCTTGAGTACGTTGCCTCTGTACGTATCAACATGGGACCTTGCATGTAGTACTTGTTGTGTGATATCCTAATTGAAAGCAATCCGCAAGTACCGATGGTTGCAAGTACAATACTCAACGGCGAGGAGATTTTTATTATTAGGATTATCACTTTAAATTAGGGCCCAAACCACTAACTTTATCAAGGGTTATTGTATCTCTTTATATATTAATAAATTTCCGCATTGCATAAAAATATTATTTTTAGCATTTGAGACAAAAAATAAACAATGAATAAAATATTGTTTGTTAATCAAATTTTTTTTGCTTAGGTAATCTCAAAGACTATTTATGTTATATTGACCCCAACTTAAAATAATAACAATCTTGAAGTCTCCTAAAGACGTACTTGCAACAGTATTTATGATTTATTTTATTTCATAAAGCAGCTTTAATACAGGGAGTTGATATATAGTAGCATTATTGTCGATGTGAAATACATTGCATTAAAAAATAACCGGTGTGTTGAAAAAATCTTTTGGAGTAACTTACTATTTTTTGGACTGGTAAAAAATATTTAACCTTTTTCTGGGGAGACACAAGCCATTTTTATAGTTCTAATTTTTTACGCGATTTTATCGAACTATTCTTGTTAATTTAGTTTTTTGTAAAGTGGAAGAAGTGTTCATAACTTGCTTCTAATTTATTACTATTCTCTGTCATTAATTTCTGATGTTCACCCAGAAAAGATATCGGGCAGCCTTACTTTTAGACCGTAAGACGTCAATAATTGTGCTATTTATAATTTGCTTTATTGTTACCGTTCAATTATTAAATTACAGTAACGAATCATCCACTATTTTAGAGTCGACTAAAAAGCCAAAGCCAACATCACCAGATTCGAAGTTTCAATTTGATGATCTTCTCGGCGGGGAAGAGCTGTCTTCTAAGGATACGGATACGGCTGCAAATGACGAGCTTTTCGAAGAACCCGTTACTATCATATCTGAATTTCTGACTGATCAGAAGTTAATTATTTTTCCATCTACTTTCCCTTCAGCTATAAACAAGGCTTATAATTCCTTTGATAGTGTTTCAGAGAATGCTGTTGTAATTAAATACCACTCGGGCCCCCACAGATCATCTCCGAGATCTTCAAAAATTTCAGACCAAGACAATTTCACTTCCAAAATTCACAAGATTGATATGTTTACATCTTTTAAGTCGCTTGACAATGGTTTAAACTCCTGTAACAGTATTAAACGAGAGATATCTATTAAGGCATCTCGTGAAATTCCTATAACTGCTTCGTTAACTGAAATTGTGACTAAATTTAGAGATGATAATTCCCCATACTACCAAGACTTGAAACCGCATATTGGAGATGATATCGACAAGCATATCAAGGAAGGTAGAATTGAAAATCACTGGTTTAGATTGGCAGGCACATCAGTTTGGTTAGAAGAATATGGGGTACACTATGCAATTAGTAGAGTGTTATACTCTAGAGAAGGAATTAGGAACTCTCCATTTGTTTCGCTTGTCTATGTACAAATCTTCAATGAAAACTGGGAAGAAATGAAGGATGTCCATTTAATCTTACCTACGAATGATTTATCTGCACCTCAATCTAGTATAAATGAAAAGACCAAGGAAGAAATTATTTATAATGAACAAGTTTTCCCAAACTTCATCCCTATTGCCTATTATTTAAACGATAAGAGTAAATGGTATGGCCCGGAAGATCCAAGAATACTTATTGTTAAGAACAAATTGGGGTACCACGAACCACTAATCATTTTCAACTCCAATCACCGCTTGATTAATCGTATTGAAGATGAAGGTGAAGGAATTTCAACTTTCCATTTTGATCATGTTAGAACAATGTTTTTAGCATGGCCATGGCAATATCAATATGGAAAGAAGAACGTTGATGGTATGTCCAATCCGAAATATGATAATAATTTATATACCAAAGTAGTTGAACTTAAAATCAAAGGACAGGATAGATCTTTGCAAAAGAATTGGACTCCATTTGTTAGTATTGCAGATAGAGAAACAAACGGAGATTTTGATAAACACTTGTATTTTATATTTAGATGGTCAAGCATTAAGGTATTGAAATGTGATCTTGTCGCAGATACGATCTCAGTTGGTTCTGCCGAGCCTTTAGAATGTTCTGTAAATTATGAAATAGATCCTGATTATGTTGAAGGCATTGACGTCGGAGCAATGAGAGGAGGTACTGAATTAATTAGCATCAATGAACTTTTAACTTCAAGTAGTAAGGAAGGAGAATCCAACAATCAACTTAAAAAGATTGTGGATAACTTACCAACAGGACGAGAAATTTGGATCGGAGTTGCAAGAGCTAATATCAAGAATTGTGGTTGTGGTGGAATTATATATCGACCTAATATAGCTGTGGTTACTAGAGAAGAAGGCAAATTTAAAGTTCACCTGATATCTTCGTTCTTTTCTTTGGATGTTGATGTTGCAGGCTGGTATTTAGATAAACCAGATGAGAAGTGTGTTGCAGAATTACCAAATATTTTCATTCCAAATGGTATTGCCTCTTGGTATTTCGAAAAAACTTCGGAAACTTTTGAAGATTACATGACATTAAGTTTCAGTTTAGGAGATTACACTTGCCACATTATCCACTTAAAGGGATTGTTAACCTCGTTGATCAATATTGACTCAAATGCGGAAGATAAGATATTCCAAAAGTCCATCAATGGCGAAAAGTTGGGACACAATGATGATAATATAAATTGTGCTTTACAAAGGAGTGAGGAGTTCTGTTTTGACTACGGTAAAGAGAACGGATGGGTAGAGCCACCTAAAAATGAAGGGGATTTAGAAGAAGAGTAAACTTCTCTAGTTTTTGCGTTGAATCAGAATATAACGAAGTAATCATGTGTGATATATGAATGCAAGAAATATTAAAGCCATCATGTAAAAAAAAAAGAAAAGCATACCTGCCAATAGAAAAGCAATATTAATGGCTTTGCGTAAGATCTCTTTATCTTTCATTTCCATCTATCTACTCAGAGTGATAAAATCCTAAATAATATTACCCAAACAATCAATACTTGCACACGTTTATCTCTGTCATAATATTTTTGGGAAGTAATAATAGAAATGTAGTGAGTAGGAATTATTTTCTCAGTTAATAAATTGCTCAGCCTCACCAATGCTTAGGCGAGCCTTTCCTTCCAGTGATGGCATCACGATAGCATGGTGCAACATCGAAATACAAAAGCGGTCATAATATAGACTTGCAGCATAAAGTAAATGCAACACATATTCTTGCCTCTGGTAGATTGTCATAATATCATGTAAGAACTGACGAAGCCTTCGATCTATCTCTCTTGCTAAACTGTCGTAATCTAGAATCTGAGGCGCATCAAGGCGGAAATACGCCGTGAAATGGTGAATTTCATACCTTCCGAGGCAGGCAAATAAGTACCCGAGTTGAAAACTGACGACTCTCCGGGACACGGTTTGTAATACTTGAATGTTGAACGATTGGCAAATAAAAGATAACTTTCACTCTTTTGCCAACTTGCATGGGATAATTTCTATGTTTTTCTTTTTGGAATGTGGCATTAGTCTAATAAAAAATAAAATTTGCAGACCCTCTGCATAAAATTGTCGCAATTAAATTTTTGGCGTAAAGTTAAATTAACGGGGGCCACAACATTGCTTATTGTTTTTGATTTTCATGTGCTTTCTTTTCCGTTCTTATCCAATCTGATATATCCATATATCGACTCCTGTTGTTGAATTATTGGCCCCACTTATTTACTACCCATATGAGACATTATATTTCTTTATTTGAAAAGGTGTCTAGGGATGGCAGGAAGATATCGGTGGTGGTTGTGCTATTTTCAATAGCACTCTTTGCCATATTCCACATTATAACGTATCATGAAAATATCAAAACATATATTCAAGAATCTGGAAATTATCATTATGGTGTATCAAATCCGGATAATGTCAGTAATGATAAACTAAATAAGGGTTCCAACCTTATTGATGATTCGCCTGAATTATTAATTAGTTCATTTAGACCTACTAAGAAATTAATCGTTTTCCCAAACGCATTCCCTAAGGATGTTGACATTGAACAAGCATATACTAGGGCCTTTGGAGTTGTGCCTGACAATGCTGAAGTTGTAAGATATAATCAACACACTAAATACAAGGCAGTACCCAAGTCTCGAGTAATTTCCCAACAATCATCGTTCAAAGACCACTCTATTACTCTCTTCTCATCTTTTGTCAATATAGATAAGAACATGGATGAGTGCAACAAGTTACGGTCAAGTCTACAAGTACAAACAGGTGATGCCAAATCACTTGATCAATCTTTAGCACCAGTGTTAACACGTTTTAGAGATGAGAATCTGGAGTATTACCAAGATTTAAAGCCGTATATTGGAATGCATCTTGACAAGCAGATCAAGGAAGGGACAGTTGATAAATACTGGTCGAGGTTGGCCGGCTCTTCTGTTTGGTTAGAACAGTATGGTGTCCATTATATGATAAGTAGAGTCCTTTTTGCAAATGGAAGGGCTAGAAATAGACCATTCATATCCTTAATTTATGTTCAATTATTCAATGAGAATTGGGAAGAGTTGAAAGATACAACTCTTGTTTTACCATCTAACGATCCAGCCATAACCAATGAGATCGCCTTGGAAACACTGGAAAATATTCATTACAGGGCAACATCTTTCCCATTCTTTTTGCCAGTTGCCCACCACATAAACGATAAAAGAATGTTTTATGGGCCAGAAGATCCAAGAATTTTACTTATCAAGAACCCGAAAGGGTTTGAAGAACCTTTACTCATCTTTAATGCTTACCATAGGAGAGTTCAAGAGATACAAGCTGAAAATGAAGATGAATCTAAAATCAAATTCAAACACTTTAGATCAATGTTTTTGTGTTGGCCATGGCAATATCAATTAGGAAAAAAGAATGTCGATGGAGTTTCGGATGAAAAGTATACTTATAAATCATATAATAGGGTTCACGAACTTGAGAGAACTGGTATTAATAAAGTACAAACTCAAAAGAATTGGACTCCATTTATTAGTTATGAAGAAAGAATTGCCAACGAAGGATACGATCAATATATTTACTTTGTTTATCGATGGTCAAAGGTGGAAATCTTACGTTGTGAATTATCGAATTTAGTATTTGATCACCCACTGCGGTGTACTTTCCAATTCAGAACTGACCATGAGTTAGATGCCAACTCTGGAGTGGGTGATATGCGTGGTGGAACTCAATTAATAAATATTGGACAATTAATTAAAGACAGCTACAAGAACGGTATTGAACCATTAAAAGAAGTTGAAAAGTATTTGCCAGCAAACAGAGAAATATGGATAGGTATTGCAAGAGCTCATGTTGGTGGCTGTGGTTGTGGTTCTGACATGTATAGACCAAACTTGGGTATTATAACTAGGGACAATGATGACTTTAAAATTCATCTGATTTCATCGTTTTTTTCATTAGATGTTGAAGTTTTAGGTTGGGAGTTGGATAAGCCTGATATTAAATGTGTTGAGGGCCAACCCAGTGTTTACATACCGAATGGTATATCTGCTTGGTATTTTGAAATGAGTTCTGATAAATTAGGTTTCACAGATTATATGACAATGAGTTTCAGTCTTGCTGATTCTACGTGTCATATTATTCACATTAAAGGGATTTTAAGTTCACTTTTCAAATTGGATAGTTACAACAAAGAAAAATTATTTGAAAAATCTACTCTTTCACAAAAGATGTTTAGAGAAATCGGGTTTAATGATGATAATGTAGAGTGTGCTCTTGCAGGTTCGAGAGAGTTCTGTAAGGCATATGGAGATATATTCGAAACCCAAGACCCATTTAAAGAAGAAAAGGAAAAAGAAGAAAAGGAAAAGCAAGAGAAGGAGAAGCAAGAGAAGGAGAAACAAGAGAAGGAGAAGCAAGAGAAGGAGAAACAAGAGAAGGAGAAACAAGAGAAGGAGAAACAAGAGAAGGAGAAACAAGAGAAGGAGAAACAAGAGAAGGAGAAACAAGAGAAGGAGAAACAAGAGAAGGAGAAACAAGAGAAGGAGAAACAAGAGAAAGGGAAGTAAGTAGTGGATTTGATACTCAAAAATATCTGGAAAGTAGGCCTGGACAGTATTTTTTTAGTTTTATTTGAAGCTGAAACAAGTTATTTATTATATTTGAGTTTTGAAGTGTCTTCATTTAATAGCAATTAATTAATTATTAGAAACATAATGAAATGTATACATTCATAATGGACGAAAACCTACTTTTTTATTTTAAATTAAAACTGTTTAAAACTGTTTCTATATAACATCAAAAAGATATGAGAGATGTCAAGGGAATTTATCCGTTCAGTAGCAAAATGGGTCAATGAAGATGCAACTTGTATTTCAATGCGGGAATAAGATTTTTTAGTTGTGAGACACCGGTAGATGAACAGTGGAGTTGAAAAGACAACCACTAAATTCCGTAAATTTCTATATTCAACTAAACCCCACAGAACGGCTTTATTCGTTAAAACTTTAATTAGAACAACTATACTATGTTTACTACGAAAGAGAAAAAAGTGATGCAAGTGAAGTCTAGGTGGACCTTTTTTAAGGTTTAAGTGGTAGTAGAAGTCACCTATCGTAGAAGAAGTGAAACATTTTACGTCATAGGGAAGGAACTCCTGTTTGATGATATGCAAGTGCTCATCCGTTTTCACTTGTCCAAGCCTCCATTTGAAAATGTATTTTTCCGTGACACCCAAATGGGGAAAATATTTATGCGTAGAACAATTTTTCGAAGATGCTCATCTCATGCAAAGGCTGCTCTGCGGCTGTGTTGATCACTTAATTTATTGTTAAAAACGGTGCCGTTTGTATAAACACCGAATGAATGATTCATTTTCAGAGTTGCATCATCATGTTCCTGGAGTATATATACTTACGCAAATTCGTTTTATTTACATTATTATACAACACGGATCTATCGCTCTAGAAGGAATTGAGCGTCCAAAGAAAAAACAGTACATACACAAGCAATCAAATTTGCTGGTCGAAGTTTTTGCAATCATTATTTTTTTTTTGTTGTTACTCAATTGATTTGAATCATCTAGGACTCTGGTAGCTGTTCTACAATTACAATAATCAGAGGCTTTGAGTAATTGTTTGGAAGCATCATAAGGCAAATAAATTTTATATATACGTCGCAGGTATGGCAACGGAAAAATTATTGGAACCGGTATGCATATCACCAAGTCCCGAAGTTGAAGGCATCTTAGTAAGACTCCAGAGGGCTAGGCAGTTGGTATTATCTACTGAGACAATATCAAAATCACTTTCTGAGGAGATAATAAAAACAATTGATTATTCATTTAATTTTATATCCAGTTGTCGTATATTGAAACCCGGAGAAATAGTTTCCAAACAAGTGGATGAAGTGAATGAAAAAGTAGAAAAAGAAGAGAAGGAATTTGACGATGAAGGCAGTAAGGACGATAAAGAATATGAAGATGATGAAAAGGAAGAAAAGGATGAAATAGATATTGCAAAGAAAAACAGAAGATTTAAAAGAAAGAGAATAAACTCAATGGAAACTCCAATTAACCGCATATCTAAACCAATTAATATCAAACCTGCACAATTACATCTACTGGATAGATTAGATGAAGACCCAATTGATTTGTAGTCTTCTATATAGACATGTAAATAAATTATAGAATAATTCATAACTTGCATAGGAAATAATTTGTAGAGATGAGATTTCTACATAATAAATAGCTACTTTATATGCATGCTACCATTAAATCCCCAATGAGGAGTTCAAGTCAGTCAAGTGTAAGATACACAAATAATGGGATTGTGCCAACAACAAGCTCCAGATGAAACTGATTTCTTCACTCAGGTTTAAGTACTTCTCTCATTGTAAAAGTATTCGTCGATCCTATTTCCCCGGTTGGTACTTTCCGACAAGGGCAGTAAAATTAGTTCACCTTATAAATAATCTCTTCTCTGTAGCCCTTCTAAATCAAAACTCTCCCCAAAAGAAATTAAATCTAATGAAAATCCGCTGTACCATATAGCCAAGCCACTAGCGAAGCAAGGTTACACTTAAAAATAATATCGTCCCAAAACACTGGGAAATCATATCTACATAGACACTTGTATTCAGCTTCCATTCGTAGTTTGTCCATTGTATCTAATTAGGTGCACTAAAAACAATTTCATACGGGTACCTGATAAAAATAGTATTAGAAATAAATCACCAATCACGTAAAACACTATGCGTCTAAAGAGTGTAAAGAGAAGTTTATACTTCTAAAATCTCTGGGGCGGTTTTTCCATTATATTGTTTCTCAAAAAGTAGTCAAAGCCTAATAATTTGCTGATAGTTGGATCCATTAATATCTATAACTCTTAAGGAACTCAGTTAACTATCAGAGATGAACAAAGATATAATATTGAAGATTGGCTGTTGCAATTGGAATAGATTTTCCGCCACGAAGGTTGCGGCCACTGTCGTAAGTGTGAAAGCTGGAAAAGAAGGTACGGGAAACCGTACTGAAAAAGCGCGCTAAATTTTGCGAGGGGGGGCAACCTTATAGACAGTATAGTAATCAAAAGAAATAAGCTTGACTGAAATGAATTAAACTATTGCGAGGAGGAACCTTGAAACAAGTTAAGATGAATGATTAAAATTGTCCGGTCCCTTGCCCGATTACACGATGTCAAATTTCTCAGCGTTTTGGTAAAACTAAATCTATTCCAAGTGACCCGCCAGGCAGTCTTAGGTAACTTTCGAGGAGGGTTGTCTCCTTCGAAGTCGCAGTGCAGTGTTTGTTTTTTTTTAGCGTGCTTTCACGTTCAC